>JADKLZ010055739.1:0-13743 GCA_021533235.1 Biomphalaria straminea | reverse complement strand
CAGTCGTTTGGGCAGAGCTCCCAGTCGTATGAGCAGAGCTCCCAGTCATTTGGGCAGTGCTCCCAGTCGTATGAGCAGAACTCCCAGTCATTTGGGCAGTGCTCCCAGTCGTATGAGCAGAACTCCCAGTAGTTTGGGCAGTGCTCCCAGTCGTTTGGGCAGTGCTCCCATTCGTTTGGGCAGTGCTCCCAGTCGTTTGGGCAGTGCTATCGATTGTTTGGGCAGGACTTATTTGGCCCAATCTCCAGTTTGTAGATTTTCTGGTTTGTGCCAAACTTTCAGAATTCGTAGTGTTTTGATATCTGTTTGTCCGCGATGTTTCGTGACGTTTAGTTTGGGCACTCACTGAAGATGTTACTGTTTGTCTAGATGATACTCTTCTTGTCTGTACATGTCGCTCTCTAGCGTCTTGCATCGATTCTGGGTTTGGTTGTTCTGATTCGACGCTGAATGTAGCAGGACTCGGAGAAGTAGGCTGAGTGTTTGATATTGAATGTCTTAAGCATCTCGAACGTGTTTGACGGCGAGATTTAGTAGCAATAGGTTTGCAATTAGGAGATACATTTGCAAACAATAGTGGTGCCTCTACCTTAACAGCATTGAGCGAGCAAACATGAAATGCAGGTCGACTACCGTTGAATGGAAATATCAGTTCTTTGTGTAATGCGAGGAAATCCAACCCAAGCACTATATCAGTGCAAAGTTCATCTAGTAACGAAAGCTTGAATTCATTGTAAACTTCCCCTTTGTATTTTAGCGATGCAAACATGTGGCCTCTAGTGACGCTTGACAGTTGAGATGACGCCATAGAAATTTCGTGCTTTGAACGTGTCACTGACCAATCAAACTCTCTTGGTATGTTTGAAGAAATGTAGCTTTCCCCGCTACCTGTATCAATTAGGGCTTTTAGGTTCACGCCATTTAGGGAGATGTGTACTGTTGATTTAGTTAAACCAGATACGGACGAAGCAGCAATTAGTGATGTTAGATGTGTAGAG
Organism: Biomphalaria straminea; assembly: GCA_021533235.1. Taxonomy (NCBI): domain Eukaryota; kingdom Metazoa; phylum Mollusca; class Gastropoda; family Planorbidae; genus Biomphalaria; species Biomphalaria straminea. The sequence continues at coordinate 12,745 of JADKLZ010055739.1, read as the reverse complement.
CCCTTAACACAGCTACACTCTTCACAGAGTTGTCTTTTAATCTCGTGGCTAGGAGATGTTTTGATTTTAGGTGTGTTGCGGGACCTGCAGACTTTCGAAAAATGTCCATTTTTCCCGCAAAAATGACACAAGCAGTCTTTGGCAGGGCATTTCGCTCGGAGATGCCGACTTCCTCCGCAAAAGAAACATTTAGTACTCACTGTTGCGATTGTTTCTGAGTCTCCCATTTCTTCGGTAGAGATTGCCGATGACAGAGGAGATGACTCTACCAATTGAGAAGGAGCACTAAACGAACTGGACTCTTTTTGGGCCATGTCGAGTGTCTTGGCAATATCTAAAGCCATTTTCAAGTCAAGGGATCTTTTCTCAAGTAGCCGCTGTCTTATTACACTCGAACGCATGCCGCTAACGAAGGCATCACGTAGGGCGTCCTCTTCATTTTTGTCAGCACTAACAGCTCGAAACTGACAATCTCTGGCCATCACTTTCAGCTTGTGTACAAATTGATCAAGACTTTGATCGACTTCTTGTTTGCACGTTGCAAGCAAATGTCTGGCCAATGTTTCATTAGGGGCCTTCACAAATAAGTTCTCAAGAATAGATTTTGCTTCTGAGTATTGGGTACAGGTAGAAATATACTGATATAAGGATGGAGACACAAAGTTGCATAGAAGGTCAAACTGTTCGCTTTCACTAGCCCCTACCTTCGTTGCGAATCTGTCGAAGCATGAAATCCAGTGTTTCCACGTAACAGAAGCAGTGGTTGAACTTGGATCAGCATCCAGTCTATCGGGACGCAAAAACTTCTCCATTTAAGAATAGTTTTATTGTAATAAATTGAAATAAACTGAATTAACACATAACCTTATAAACAAGGCTTTATTACAATAAAACTGGACTGCTACACACAATAACATAGTACAGACTGGTCACGATTCACAGACTACGACAATGCGAACACGATTACAACTACGATTACAAATACTAGCACGATTACAAACACGGGTAACATAAAAGTCCATTGAACGATCACTCCACGTACATACATACATACATACATACATACACCTTACATAATACTTTATATATTAGATATATGCCGACATAGATTGAGGCGACATATTCGTAATTGGTATGAAATCTTTCAAAAATAAGATAAAGAAAAAAAAGAGGAAACCTGGAACTGTTTTATTATAAAAGTTTGAAATTTGAGTTTGATTGTGCGCGCGTGTGTTGGTGTGTGCTAGAGTGTGTGTATGTGTGTGTTTGAGTGTGCGCGTGTTTGTGTTTGTACAAGTGTGTGTTTGCATGTGTGTGCGTGTTTGTCTGTGTGTTAGAGTGCGTAAGTGTGTGAGTGTTCGCGTGTATTAAGCAAAGAGAACGTATCTATTTTTAATTAGATCAAATCATTACACCTGATTCTGTGGCCTACGGTTAACGAGGGTGTCATGTAGCCATCACAACTACCAACCGCCTTTACTTTTCCCCAGCTAATGTCAGGTACCCGTTAGAACTGGGTGGACTCAGAGGCGCACAAGGATCCCGAAATAAAAATCCCAGCCTTCACCGGGATTCGAACCAAGGACCCCAGGTTGAGAAGCCAAGCACTTTACCACTCAGCCACCGCGACTTCCTCCAATTATAACCTCGTTATTTTTCCTTTGTTAAATCAAATAGTGACAAAAATAATTTAAATAGCTTTAAATCAATGCCATCGTTTGCCCACCCAGTGCCTACAAGGTTTAGAGAGATAAAGTGAAGTCTTCTAGGTGATGGTTTTTATGTTTTTCTTTATTAATCATTTAACGAGGTTCTTTTTTTTTTCATGTTATAGGCGCACATATCAACTTGAATCATTTTCTTTCCTTATGTGGTTATAATTCACCCTAAAAATAATTTCATATTCAAAGGCCTGTCTACCTGAAAATAAGCTTGCTTCTTGACGTTCTGACGTCATATCTGATGATGAGGAGAGATTTACAGCCCGTAGGTGAATGTAATTATGAGTACTTATAATTTAACATGGGGATTCCAAGATAAGATTTCTTTTAATATATCACGTAGGTAGTTGTATATTGTTTGTCTCATTTACCGTGTTATGACATGATTAAAGATAGATTTATTTCGGGAGTAATTAGGGGATAAGTTTTCATTAGTGACGGAAGTGACGATAGGTTAGATTAAAAAAACAAGCAGAGAAGATATTGACGCTAACAACAAACAAGGCACTTTTGGGATAGAAGAGAATACACTATACTCGGACGACAACGACGGATCCCTTCTTGAACATTAAAGTTCATTTTATTGTTGAAGCATCGTCGACTTACTATATCATTGTTCGGTCTTTATTGGTGGTTTGATTTGTGACAGTTTATCATTCAACACCGTGAATCGACAACGCAACAACCGATATGCTTTGCATAACTACACGCAGTGTAATAAAAATAATGTCATGATGTAATTGTGTATTTATTTTACGATTCTTTTTTTGGTTACTAATAATTTTCATCTAAATATCACCAGGGAGAGATTTCTAAAACAGATCATTGAAGGATAATGGGACAAATTTTTCTATTATTACATCATCTATTGTGAGGCGCTGTGACTAAATGGTAAATCACTTGGCTTCCGAACCGATCGGTCCCGGGTTTGAATCATAGTGAAGACTGGGATTTTTATTTTTGAGATCTTTAATGGATACCTGACATTTGTTGGGGAGAACTAATTGCGGTTGGTCGTTCTGCTGGGCACGTGACACACTTGTTATTAGTGGGTCACACACACACAAAAAAACGCATACCAAGAATTGCGATGACATGGAGGCCAATACGAGGAAAACGCAAACAGAGACGTCCTCGTATAACTTGGCGTCATACCTTCATGGAGGACCTCAGAACAGTGGGCACCAGATGGGAGGAGGCTGCAGATATTGCCAATGACAGATCTTTATGGAGACACGGCCGAACGGCGCGGGAGGACCTAAGTCTAAGTAAATTAGCTTAAGTTATATTTTGAAGTTCACAAAGTAAGGAATACGTGCGTGCGTGCTAACTTTTTAGTGTCGGTAATTTCTTTGTTGTTGTAAATGTATGAAATATATAACTGGTATGTTATTATTTACATTGTCAATGTATGTCATTAATATAAAAAAAAATAACGGCTGGTTTTAGAAATTTGAATTATATTTAATTATTTTATTTCTTATAATAGCTGTATATAAATTACTGCCGTAGCTCTTCATACTGAAATGATTTCCTTAGTTGACAAAGATAATTGTACAAAGTTTAGCCTTGATTCGAGAATAAGAAGTGGGTGAATTAAGATGTCAAAGATTTGAACCAGACACAGAATGAGTTGATGTACGCTTGGTACAGATGTAAGACGTTTTCCATTGAATCTATAAGCTCAAAAGAAGAAAAGAATTGCAAGTGCATTGTCAAGCTTACCTCAGAATTGATCACCCAATAATAACAAGCCGATACACAGCAAAGTAGATGGTGTATCAAGATACGCGTAGCCTACTTTTGAAAACCTTAATAATGAAACAATAAAAAAAAAACTCTAGTAGTCTCATCCAAAGGCGAGTGAGTGTCCTCTACATACACTGTAGCCGTAAGTGCAGACCAAACATACCATATCACACCAACAGGCTTGTTCGATTTTTATGCTGTTGACCAGTGATGCTCAACCTTGCTCATCCTCTGGCCATTTAACTTTCAAACACTCTTGTCGAGGGCCACATCAACAAAATAAGCTACAAAAAAAAACAAACAAAAAAAAAACGAAATATAATTAGCCTGACACTTTTAGAAAGTAGTTACCATTAGATCTTGAACTAGAGATGGGAAACGAACCGAACCCGAACCGAACGAACCGAACTCGAACCTCACTTATGACCGAACCGAACACGAACTTTGAAACTGCTCGGTACGAACAGAACCGAACGAACCCTCCTTATCTTGACCGAACAAATTTTGCATTTTGTACATCCTGTTTTTATATTTTTGGTTTCGTGATAAAAAAAATGACTTAAATATTTTATTTCAATTCTAATGATTCATTATCCTTTGAAAACTTGGGAGAGGGAGGGGGGTTATTTTCGAAACATTTAAAAAAAAGGGTGGCGCCAGCTATTCCCAAGAGTTTTCCCAGACGTGCCGACTTTCCCCCTGGCCTTGAATTTTGGCGGTCTGTTAACAATATTTGTTTTGAACCGATTAGCCCGTCCTGTAAGTAGATCTAGTCAGTAAAAAGTAAATTTTAAAATATTGTCACTTTTATTTGAAATGGCTGTTAAGTTCTTCTTCTTCTTCGTTCTCATTATTATGTTGGAGGGTTCAGATCACTACACCAATATATGAGATGAACTGCGCAGTGGTTTCCAAATCAGGGAGCTCTCCGTATAGTTTTCTTTCTATTGAGGTGTTTTGGGGCCAGTGTCTTATGCGGGCCTCTTGATAAAGAGCGCAGTGTTGGAGGACGTGGTTGGCATTCTCTGGTGACACTCCACATGGGCAGATTAACTGGTTCCAATTTTGAGCTTCCGGTACATGTGTTGTCGCATTCTGTTATGTGGGTCCTAAGTCGAAAGATTAGACGTTGATCTTGTCGGGACAGCTTATAGTAAGCATCATCTTTCTTGTGATTTGGATGTGAGCTCGTCCATTTCTCATTTATTTTATTTACAATTAATTTCTTCATTTCTTCTGGTTAGAGTGGAGAGTTTATTTGTGAGTTAGTTCTCCCACCCTTGGCGAGTGTGTCAGCCTCCTCATTTCCTTCTAGTTGAATATGAGCTAGTACCCATTGAATAACAGTTTTCATTTGCTGTTGTTGTTGAGTTTTGTAAGTGCTGTTCTGAGGTTTTTAATATAAGAGAAATCAGAGTTTTGCAAGCTTTGGAGGGTTGTTTTCGCAGGCTGTTAAATGAGAGTAGAACCGAACGAACCCCCCCCCCTTATATAGACTGTAAGTTCATTTGTGTTCTAGTTTAAAAATAAATTTTAATTATCTTCTTTTCGTAGTTAAATCAGTTAAGAACGAAATGTGTTTTATAAATATCAATATTGGAATTACTTAATATGTTTACAGTCTAATTTATATTTAACGTTATTTAGATTTTTTTTAGGTGTTGTAGTTATAAAAATTGTAAACTATTCCGTATTGGAATATTATTACTATTATTCTGTTTTGCGTTATTGGTCATCAGTATTTTTTATGCAAAGTTTCTCAAAGGTCCTCCTCAGAGAGTGTGTGTGTGATGGCGGTTACCTTGAATTGAGGAAGGAGGAAGACACAACTTCCTGACAAAAAGGGGTGTTATAGAGTATGTTTGTGTTTCCTGGCGGCGGTAAAAAAAAGGTTATGCGATTGATTGGCGTTTTTGCATTGAGGATGATGAAATTAACATAATGTCAATGTGAAACGGCAGACAATTATGAGACATGAAAGAGTAAAGACCTTGTTTTGTGGTGACCTAGATTTCGTTTAAATTACAGTATATTTCATTAATATTACATCTCTATCTCAAGTGAAATACGTAATTATTGTAATAGCAGTTGGGCTATATTGAGTTGTTCACATAAATTTCATTTTAAGTTTATAAATGAAAAATATAAAACGCTTTTATCGGCTCAATTCTACTATCTGTTTGTAAGCGACAAACCAACGAATAACTAACAAGGAGAGGGGGCGTCAAATCTTTTATAAATCCATAGTGTAACTAATCTGAATATTAGTAAAATTACATAATTAAAAATTAGAATATATTAAGGAGGAGATGTCATTTTATCTTCTAATAAGGCCTTGTTAAATATAGACTGCTTTTTGCGAGGCGCGAATGCAACAATATGGGTCAAAACGTTTTGAAGAAAACTTTTTAAAACATCTTCGCTAGTATGATTCTTCTGGATTTTGTTTGTCTCAGAATAGTCGAATTTCTTCCATCTATTGCAACTTATTATTGTGACGTCGTTTGTGTGGAAAAAAAAACGTCTGTAACAGAGACGTCTTAACACGAATATTTTTTGTTAAAATCGCCCATTACAGATTTGCGTGCTCAAATGTAGGCCTACCTTTTTTATTATTAATAAAGATAATAATATTATCGTATTTCTGAAATGGGCGTGTTTGTTTTTTTTTATATTCTTCGTGTTTAGACGTCTCTGTCGCGGACGTTGTTTTTTTTTAGTCATCACTATACTAAACTGCAATAGACGGAAGAAATTGACTAACCATAAGCATTTATTTTTCAATTCTTTATTCTTACTGAGAAAAAGGTCACAGTATGCTTAGCGCCGGGTCAGAAATTAAACCCCTTTGACGACGATCGCAAACTTGCCGCATCTTCGATTCTATCTCCATCGAGAAATTTTTACAACGCTGAAAATGTATGTAGACAACATTGTTTTGGAAAAGGTTTGCCCATATGCCTTATATTTGTTGCAAAGTAATTGTTTTATGTAAAAATTCCACTAATAATTTGCATTAAGCCTTAATTTTGCTGCTAACATCGAACCGAACCCGAACTTTAGATCTGACCGAACCGAACCAAAATCGAACTATACTCGTCATCGAATCGAACCGAACACGAACTTAAATCTGACCAAACCGAACTGAACCCGAACTTTAAAAACTGGGTTCGATTCCCATCCCATATATACCTCTGCATCGTTAAGCCACCGTACTCGTGGTCTGACTTTGGGGCGCTTGTTTTTAGGGTTTTGCTATTCTTCTCTGGCAATATTCACGGTGACAAGCTCAACGTGATCTGTTCCATTTTTATTTCTGGTAACGGAAAAATGTTCTTGTTAGGATCCTTATTTAACGTAAACCGTAAATTGTTCTCTCACTAAACTTCACCAACCACAAGTAAGGAAAATAAATAATGAATAGAATTAGTTTTGATGAAACTTATTAAAATGGTTACTAAAAGCCACTCCGTGTGTCTGTCTGTATGCTGATGATCACAGATGATACAATTTTTAAATCAACATGAAACACTTATTATAATGAGCCACTTGTTAACATGTATGAGCCATCAGAATGAATCAATCGTTGATGTGAATTACTCGTGTCAATAAATCTCTTGTCACAATGAATCTTTTTGTCACAATAAATAACTTAATAATTTAATGGACAAATGATGTAAAGGTCATCTGTTTCTGTTGCCCACGGTTAACGAGGTTGTCATATGGCCAGCACAACGACCAACCGCCTTATTTTTTTCCCCAACTAATGTCAGGTATCCATTAGAGCTGGCTGGACTTTGTGTAATATGAAGATGTTAAAGTTAAAAATCGCAACCGACTTTGTCATTCAAATACAAGTCCCCGGCTTCGAAGCCAAGTTATCAATAATGTAAATTATCTCCATTATTTAACATCAAACAAAATAAATTTAGTTAAAACATTTAAAAAAATATTCAATGTACCTAACCAAACTTGAATCAATTCAAAAGTAAACCAACTAATTATTTGTCATTAATTATTTAGTTAAACCTCAAATAAGAGGAATAACGTTTGCATCGCAACGCAATCCATTAAAATGTCGGGGTTCTTTCCCTTGGATAAGCTTATATTTCGCGTGTGTATTTTTTAAGGTGTTGGTGTCTATGATTTCTCAGTTTAATTATTTGATTTAACGAATGATTCCTTACTGCAAGGAGTCTTTAAAATTAGCGTTCCACAAATAATTGAAAAACATTGCACGAATCAATGCGACATACGCTTGGCTTGCTGCGAAGAATATCGTCAGCTGAAATATTCCAGGGCATTTTCTACATGCTACCTTGCAACTTATTTCTCTATGGGGTGTTACATTTCTCTTTCAGCTGTAAATATAGTTAGCAGTATAGACATAAATAAATATAGACTGGAAAAAGGAAGTAATTTCGTGTAACTTGAAAACATGTATATCTATTGAATTCGGATTTCCGAATTATGAGAGATTTACAAATTGCATGATCTTCAGTCTTGGAGATAAAACAAAATTTATAGACATAAAATAAAGTACACACAATTGCAATTCACAAATTCCAGTTTCATAAAACTCTCTTATTGGCCAGTATTTATTTATTTATGTCTATGGTTAGCAGTAAATTGTACAGATATTGTAGTCTCAGGGTCTACATATTGTTGTGACCCTGCCTTGCACCAGTGCTTGTGGTGCGCCCAAGCGCACAAGTGAACGAAGGTAGGAAGAAGGACTGTTGTGGATCCAGCTAAAGTTAGGAGAGTCTACTAAACAGTCTGTGGCTAGGTTCTGTCCTACGTTATACTGTAGAACTGTTTTGGGAGACCTGGGATGACACTAGGGAAGTGTGTCAGTGGTCTGTTCTGTGTTCTGGTAGGAAGTAGGACTCTAAGAGCTTAAGACATTAGTTCATGTGGCTTATTAGCGGAAGTCCATCTATTTAGTCTAATAAATACATCCTTTATTATTGCCTCCTGTCTGTTCGTTGAGTGCCTACTTAAGGAGTTATTACAATATTTTATTTAAAAATAAAAGTTTAATTTATCATGTAATTTATCGTGTATCTGTTTTCAATTAAAAAGTTAAATTATAGCTTCATAGGATGTGATTTCCATAAAACTTCAACCACAGCTACTATTTCTCTCCTAATTAACGACACCATCGTTGGTTTGACCTCGTTAACATAAATAAATTATTCGTTTTATAAACTTGTATTAGAGTTATATAGGGTTATATAAAAAAAGAGCATGTATTCTCCTATAATTCTATACCAACGTTTTCTGATAACAAATACAAATGTAATTGAAGTTTAACCCTAACAGGATAGAATATATAAATGTGAAATATAAATTATTCACACAGAACATGGGGAATAAATACGGAGAAATCGTATAATCTTCTACATTCTAAATAAACGTTACTTTATACAATCAATAAATTAGTATCAATAAATAACATTTTAGAGATACACAAATATATATATATATATATACACTATTAGATAGATAAAAAGATATATTGTTGTCTGTAGTAAGTATATACTGAAAATTTAAGCATGCAAATTATTGTCTGAAACAAGATCATGGTTTTTAATTTTTCCATAAATGTCAGCTGTTAGAAACTAAGCTCGAATACTTGCGAAAAACCTTGTAGCCTCAAATATTTTATTGCATTGTAAGGCAGAACATGTTGGTAAAAGCAGCAGTAGGTCTCATTGATGTAAATCTGAAATCCCACTTCTGCCACCAGAATGTCCACTGTAATGTTCGTAGCCCAATAAGGTGTGCTAATAGGCATGGTCTGTTGTTTACTTGTCATCCATACAGAGTTATTTACAGAATTAAGGTTGACATACATTAGATTACTGCCACTGTAAAATACCATTCTGAGGGGAGATGTGGCACTAGTACTGACGTCACTCAGCCAGACTGTAGAAGCACCCGTAAAGAAGTAGTACGCAAGCCCAGATAAGTGAATCTGAAAAAATACAGAATTTAGAAGTATACTTATCTTTCCTTATAATTAGGAGGTAGTAATTTCAAAGAAGATAAACACTTTATTTTTATTTAACTATTTTTTTTTGTTATTGTATTCATCATTATCATCATCAAACTCCATTTGAGTGAGGGCTTAAATAGGCTTAAAAATCCTCTCTTGCAAAAGCCCTGGACAGAAACCTTGCTGTCTTGCGTAGTGCGTACACGCAACCATACAGGTCGAGAATTTTTGGTTTCCTAGACCCGGGTTAGGTTTAGTTAGAAGCGAATTATCTTCTTAAAGTTGGAAGCAATCTACAAGTAATGTTGATCTGGCAAACTTTGGGATACTAGTACCTAACCACTACAAATTGCACAAGAAGGCAAACCATTTACATATGGTATGTTAAAGATTGCGTCATACGTGCATCTGGAAAACTTTTACGTGATTTCAAAAACAAATCTTAAATCTTCAAAATAAATCAAAGCTAAAACATTACAAGATAGAATAGCAAAAATGTCTTAAAATGTAACATATTTGCAGGTGAAAGTTATTCAATATTCTTCTTTCTTATCACTTGCTATTTTTAATGTCTAAAGAAATATCGCGATAAAATCAGTGCAACTGTTGGCACGAATTACTGCAGCACAGTTACAAAAATACTACTACTACTACTACTACTACTAATAATAATAATAATACCCTCACAACATTATTTACAAATACCCAAATGTGACAGTTGTATGTACGTAACGCGACAAGCGGACATCTTTAAAAGAAATACTGCGAATTTAATATAAATTTATTACTACGGTGCAAATTAAAAAAAAAAAAAAGGTTCTTCCATTGTTGGCAAACGGCCTTCCCCCCCCCTCCGACTTTTCAACAAAAAAAAAGGGGGGCTATTAAGAAATACGATATTTTTACATGTTTCGCTCCAAAATCTCATTGTGTATCGCAGTGGTGTCTAACCTAATTCAAACTGCGGGCCATTTTAATTTCCGACACTCATATCGCGGGCCACATGACAGAAAATGTACAAAAACGAAATGAAATCGACCTAAACAATTTCATAACAAAGTTAGGGATCCATTACTGAACTATCGTATTATTGTTCCGATAATTGCTAGAAACTTAATTGAAATATCGATATTTTTTAAAATTATAATTACAGAAATTATATACTTACCACCGAACCAGCTGTAATCCCGTTTGTAATAGTAAAATAGCGATTAAACAAATATAATCCAGAAGCTGTCCCCAACTCTTGATACTGGTAAGGCCACGAGAAAACGTTGAAAGTTCTGAAGTTGAGATTCTGTATTTCATCCCCAGGACATATCGAGCACAAATTCACCTCTTTGAAATATTTAAAAACTGCACATACTTTGGATGTCGTACAGAACAAGGCACAGGACAGTTTTGTCCAGCTGGTGAATGTCCACATCGTGGTCTCATTACAGCCAACTGGTTCTAAATGTTGGTCTTGGAAATTAGTCAAGCAAACATCATTACATGTCCAAACACTGAACAGTAGCAGACGTCAGAATAAAGAGAAACACTTTTATGTACATTTTGCAAAACTAAAAATTAAACAAAAAAAAAATACGTATGTAATGTTCAAATATAATACACCAGAAGAGGCACTACCGCAAGGCGCATATTTGTTTCTATCTATCTATCTTCCGAAATCTTTATAAATGTATCCAGTGCTATTTTTTACTTAAACAAAATACTACCAGTACTAAGTGATGAATCGCCTAACTTATAGCTACTAATATATTAATAATACATGTTAAAGTAAAGAAAAAGTAATATTTTTTCCCACATTGATAAAAGGTGCCGGTGCGAACCGTCACAAAAAAAACTTGCATCTATCCATCTATCTATCTATCTATCTATCTATCTATCTATCTATCTATCTATCTATCTATCTATCTATTTATCTATCTATTAAATTTATTTACATTATTAGTAAGCACGCAGGTCTGAATGCAAGTTTTAATTAATTTGATGGTATCTAAATGAGTTTCAAACAGAAAAAATTACGTAAAGAATGTTTATTTGCCCAAACAAAAACACTTCCGGTTTTCTAGTCCTTATATAAGCTCTAGATTATAGATTCATTGTGGTTCACACTGCAGGCGTTAAACTATTTATTTTGCGGTCTAACAAATGGAGTTTGTTTAGTAATGAGAACATTTAGTGCATTGACTCTCGTCTCAGCCTCACATATTTCATAGAGTGTAGACAATACATGTTTATATTGCACCAACCCAATATCAATAATCAACCAAGCGAGTGGCGCCCAAACTACTGCCCTCGAGTCATATCTTGCCCCGCGGAAACATCAGTTCACATTGCAAATATGAGCCTGCAGAGAATCTATTCCTTGATGACAGAGAAAAAAATACGACTACGTGGAATCGATTCTTCAACTTTTATTATTTGTTTGAAATGACGAGGGATCGATTCTTTGACTATTGCTTCCGGTAGAATTTTGGAATCGATTCCTAGATATTAGGTTTCACCATGAGTATACCGAGAATCGATTCTTATTCGTTTAAATTCAATTTAAAACTGCTGAAACTTTATTCCAAGACTATTGTTGTTTTTTTTAGAATGCGTCTGTGTGACAGGCGTGTCGAATTTATTTATTTTTTGAATTCAGGCCGTAAAAAGGTTAAGGGTCACTGTACAAAGCTTGTACTAGAGTCCATTGTTTTGTTACTCTAACGATCGTTTTATAAGTTGTATAAAGGTGGTATTACACGTCTGCAGAATGGAAGACCACCGCATCATTAAACGACTCTTAGATGGCCAACTAAGCGTAAGGAAAGCGCTCGCAAGGTTGTCAAAGAAAGCGCTTCAGGGACACCCTCAAAGCTTCTCTGAATGCGTTCGGCATAAACCCAGCCGCCTGGGAGACAGAGGCACATGACAGAGCATCAATGCATCGTGCTGTGAAAACTGGCGCACAGGTTGCTTAGGAAAAGAGAACAACGCTGGCAGAAGAAGAACGTAAGATAATAAAAGCAAGGCCAATGACTCTAGCTCCAGCTGGAATAACCTTCCTAGTGTGTGGCCGAACATTCTGGGCTCACATAGCTCTCACCAGCCACATTACGGGCTCACATAGCTCTCACCAGCCACATTACGGGCTCACATAGCTCTCACCAGCCACATTACGGGCTCACATAGCTCTCACCAGCAACATTACGGGCTCACATAGCTCTCACCAGCCACAATACGGGCTCACATAGCTCTCACCAGCCACATTACGGGCTCACATAGC
>JADKLZ010055734.1:10409-22198 GCA_021533235.1 Biomphalaria straminea | reverse complement strand
ATAAGAAGTTCATACCGGCTTTTGCCATCCATCTATCCCAGTGGTGCTACTGGTGCTACAGCCCATGGAAGGATATGGCCTGCTTTTACACATCCCTCCATTCAGATATCTCCCAGGCCTTTCGTCACCACGCCCTAACCCTAAGTTTTTTACTGATATTATTTATATAATAAATCTTTGATTTCGAAAACGGCTCTAACGATTTTCTTTAAAATTTCAATGTATCTGCATGTAAGTGAGAAAAAAATTCTCAGCTCATTGGCCGCATCGGGAAAAGTCGAGTTCGACCGTTATTTCGATATATAAAATGTCTCGGTGTAAAATTGATTTTGGCTTGAATCTTATTGTGGATTGATCTATTATGAAACTATGGAAGGAGAATAATAAAATTAAATTTGATGTATGATCAGTTATTGTGTTTTAAAGGTTTCGTAAATGGGCCTCATTCACCAATCGTTAACCAACAACATTTAGCCATGTGATTCTCTATATACAAATTATGTAATCCATAAAGGCTGTCAAATGATTTTTTTTCATTGTTTTATAAATATTATTAAGTGGAGATTCGTGAATGAGGTCCATTGTTTACACTTAAATTGCGTAAACCAGTGAGTAACTTTTACTTTGTTATACTCTACGCCTTATTTGCACACACTGAACATGATATCCAGGGTCGACCCTAACATTGGCGGGGCTCTATGTGAAGTGGATTGCACGCGGTCCAGTCAGGGTAGGGATACGGATAATAAGTAAAAATTGAGATTTTGTGTTAGAAAATAAATTCGTCTTTGCATTACAATTTTGTCTATTTTTTAAAGTGCCTGTTTTACCTTATAACGTAGAGATTTGAGTCACTTGATTTTCGTACTAAAGCCATAATGAATACACTAATTTCATAATTAAATGTCTGAAAGTAACTATCTGAGAAGTTACAGAGTAAAGTCTTTCATCCAAGCCAATAATATTAGGCCTACAATAGTTTTATGCAAAAAAAAAATGGATTGTAAAACTATAGCTGTGATTTGTCTACACCTAAGAGATTTCATATGTAATCGCCATGTACAATTACATTTAGAACTAAAATAATACTAAAGCAACTCTTCAGATTAGTGCTCTTTATCCGATCGTTAATTTTCGTAATTACAAAAATATTCCCGAAATGACTTCGGGTATAAAACTTTCCTTAACCCTTAAAGTGCTGAGCTGTTTCACAATGAGTGCATACCAAATGGAATTACAATTCTGGTGTTAAGAGGCTAAATTATCACACGCATTTTAAGGGTTAAGAATTTATTTAACCGAGCAAGGCTCGGCCACCTGATATTCGAAAATGGCTCGAACGATTTTCTTTAAAATTTAAAGGTATGTGTATTAGTGAGAAAAAAAATTCTGAACTCATTGGCCACATCGGGAAAACTCGAGTTCGACCGTTATTTCAATATGAAAATGTCTCAATGTTGTAAAATTAATTTTGGTTAGAATAATTTATGAATGAAAGTTTTCCATGACGTAAACGGAAAAAAACGCTGCTTACGTCACTAGGCTAACCGTAGTACAATGCAAACAAGAACGAGTTTTAAAGTATCAATGGACCTAATTAAACATTTGCGCCAATCTTATTGAAGATTGATTTATTATAGAACTATGGAAGGAAAGTAAAGAAATTAAATGTACCGATGTATGATTAGTTATTTCGTTTTAAGTACTTAATAAATTGTTTACACCTAAATTGCGTAGAGCGGTGTAGATACCGTTTACTTTGTTATTTATTTTGCTGGTGATCTCCAGCTGTCTCGTTCTGAGGCCGCATGCAACCAGGTGCTCTCTTCTATGTCAATTGTCAGCTAAGACAAGTTGGCGCCTAAGCTGTTATTTTAAGCATTTCGGTGTTACGCCGACCACTTTATTAGCTCACCAAAAAAAAAAAAAAAGGACCGCCTTTGGCATGCGTTTGTCTGAGAGTCGTCTCTCCTACAGTATACTGCTCTGTCAAGCGTAGCTGTCAGACTTAAATAATTCCCTCTATACAAAGGCCCAACAGAAAATTAGCTGCCGAGGACAGACGCAGACGCGAAAAGAAATTCTTAATCGACCACCGAAGGACAATGGTTATGCTTGTCCTGTATGTGGCAAAATATGTAGGTCACATCTGGGGCTGCGTAGCCATGGGAAATACTGCATTTGTCATTAATCTTCGTATTTGATGTCAAGCCTTATTATAATTATTATTTTGCTGGTAAAATTATGACCATGTTCATGCTTTAGTGTCTAATGTCCCGTACCAAAGCAAAGGAAATGGTGATTACACAGCTGTTCTACTCCTTACTTGCTCACACTGAACAAGATATCTAACTAGCGGTCAACGAGTTTGCGTACGCTGCAGCCACTTTTGATTTAACTATAAACCTCAGTAAAAAACTTGGGGATACCGTTAGGGCGTGGTGAAGAAAGGCCCAGGAGATATTTGAATGGAGGGATGTGTAAAAGCAGGTCATATTCTTCCATGGGCTGTAGCATCAGTAGCAGTAGTATATAACCTTTCTTAGTATAAATTATTTAACCGAGCAAGGCTCAGCCACCTGATATTATTGATCTAATGGATTATTTTTAGATCTATCTCAAACATGGAGATGTTCCATTTACATTGAGTTAAATAATATGTAAACCAAATGTTCGTATTTAATATTTGTCATTGAAAATAACGATGCAAAAATGCAATAGTCAAATGGGATATCGTTTTTACCATTTCTTAAGACAACTCCCGTCCCCGTTACCTTGGCAAAGACTGAGACTAAAAGTCATGCGGGGAAACACATGAGAAACAATTTGGAAGATGAAACTGCAGACTTTACATCTGTTTCTGAATTTAGGCATTGTATTATAACTAATCAAACAACTATACGTTTAAGGATTACCTGTTCGTTGTGGAATCGTTCGGACTGTGCACTTAAAGCTTGTTCTTATTTTAGGAATCTCTTGTATCTCATACGATATTCTCAACACTGTTTCTTCTTTTATTTCCACACTGTGTACCAGGAAGTTAGTAGCGTTTTTAAGATAAACAGATGTTTTGTCGTCTTGAAGTGAAAACAAGTACTGAAGCTCGTTGTTTGCCTTTTCCACCACAATCACAGCTGTTGTCTGATTAATTGTCTTGTTACAAAAGTCCAGCTGGTCTATTCTGTCGTTGATGTATACGTGAATTCCAGCATGTGATACATCTAAAGAATACGTTTAAAAAAATGATACATTGGAATTTATGCATGTTTTATCATTTTTTAATGAATCAGTCAATTAATTAATCACACAGGCAATCAATGTATAAATCAATGTACCTTTAAAACAGTTCAGAGGCGCCTTTATATCGATTGCTTATTAGTAAAATAAAAAAGTAAAGTATCCCCTTCAGACCTTGCGATCTATGGGGCAGATCATCTGTTAAGGTCATCTGTTTCTTTGGCCGACGGTTAACGTGCAGGGTGTTATGTGGCCGACACAACGACCAACCGCCTTTACTTTCCCCAACTAAAGTCAGGTACCCATTAGAGTTGGGTGGACTCAGGGGCGCCCTAAAAATCCCGAAATTCAAAATACCAGTCTTCACCGGGATTCGAACCCAGGACCTCAGTTTCGGAAGCCGAGCGCTTATCCATTCGACCACCGCTCCCCCCGATTGTTTATTAGAAAGCATTTAATCCAACGACTTGGCGTGGACAGGGACGTCTTCATCCTAACACCTTTCTGAGAGTTTTACAATGGCAGCGACTCTTTTGGTCTAGACTTAGTTGGGTCTTGTCATATACATAGCGCATGGCCTATAGATCTGGCCTGTTCGCTATAAGTGGCCGAAGGCCACGCCAAACAAAAGCTAGCGAAATTTTTTAAATAAAAAGGTCTCCAAGAATTACACCATTATTTGCCTATATAGTTGTCTATATATTTACCACTACTAAACGTTTCAAATCACTGCGATTACGCAACGGGAGCTTGAATCTTCCGAATCAATCACTATGTCTATGCTTTTCTTAGCATATTCATCTATTTATGTATATAAACATCTATCTATCCAATTATATTGGGTGTGGGAGGAATAATGTGTAAAACCTTTTAGTAAACAGTAAATTTTAATGAAGCTCTGAATTCTTTATTTTTATTGCACACATTTTTGTATTAGTCTGAATATAGTAAAAATGTATCATATGACTGATGTATAAGTCTAACCCTATACATTTAGATTTCATTTCTTTTTAATATTTACTTTTTTTTTTGACAAACAGACTTAGTTGAGGGCGTTTGTTAATCGCCAAGATTTACTATTTATTAACCAAAAAAAAAATCCGTAAATCTCCTTTCAACTATCTTAGAAGATAAAAACTGAAAGTACTGACAGAACGCATTTCGAAATCCAAATTTAGAAAAAACAACAATAAAACAAGATTACAAAGAGAGTTTGTATGATACACAAACTCTCTTTGTCGCTGCTAAAAGTTCATTTAAAAAAAAAGTATATCAAAGATAAACGACAGAAATATACATCTTCCGTGCTTTGATCTCTCAACGGGGGCCGCCTCTGAGTTTGTGTATCACACAAACTCTCTTTGTCGCTGCTAAAAGTTCATTTAAAGAAAAATTATATCAAAGATAAACGACAGAAATATACATCTTCCGTGCTTTGATCTCTTAACAGGGGCCGCCTCTGAGTTTGTGTATCACACAAACTCTCTTTGTCGCTGCTAAAAGTTCATTTAAAAAAATTATATCAAAGATAAACAACAGATCTTATTTAGTGCCCCAGCGGTCAAAATATACATCTTCCGTGCTTTGATCTCTCAACGTTAGCCTTGTAAAGCCGATGTTCAAGGTAACTGCCACACCTCTTTTATGAGTTGATTACTTTACGAGTAAATACTGGTATGTTACTCGTATGTTGGAACAAAAAAGAAAATGTGAAGACCTATGCAGTATATTAGATTATTAATTGTCTTAAAGTAGGTTTCATTTATATTGCATACTAATTAGGTTTTTTCTCTTTAAATACTGTTTGCATAAAATATTTTTAAAAATTAGATTTTGAGCTTTTAGAAAAAAAAAAGTAGCCGTTGCATCAGAACTTTGAATGCTCTATATTATCGTGATGTCAGATTTTCATTTTCTCTTCTACTTTCTGAGCACTAAACGGGACGGACGGACGGACAGACAGACAGACAGACAGACAGACAGACAGACAGACAGACAGACAGACAGACGGACAGACAGGCCACACAAATCTAATAGCGTCTTTTCCCCTTTCGGGGGCCGCTAAAAACGACTAAGCATGAAGATTTAGCGAGTTCGGAAATTATTCAAAAATAAATAGAATACAAAAAAAAGTTTACATAAATGTGTATAAATTAGTTTGGATCAGTCATGTAATTCATCTGCAATAGATCTAGACTAAAAATAAAGTAATTTATTAGCAATAGTTAATAAACAAATTGGTTAATTTTTGTATTAATTGATGTGTTGTCAGGTACAAAAAAAAGTATTGTGCTTAATGTTTGCTTGATCCGAGATTGGGTGTCGGAGAAATAACATGTACAAACTCTTGATCAGACAGAGAGATGGTAAATTATATATACCCTATTGTTATATCAACCAATGGGATAATAACTGATGACCTAGCAGGCTTGCAGACACCTTTCTAGGCTTTCAACATCCCTTAAGAGTATTTGCATTGCCTGTCAGTAGGCAGCTCTGTTGCTGGCTTCGGGTGTAGCCAACAAACGGCCCAGAAAGTGGAGTTACACCAAAGCCGACTGGCCAGCATTCGGGGCGGCTGTCCACACCTGAGGCTAAAAAGGTCGGAGCAGACTACAATAGCGCAGTGGCGCACGGGACACTGCACCATAGGTGCGTACCTCGCCCGGTTCCGGCTAAGTTTGGATGCCCGTTGCCGACACTGCGGGGATTCAGAAGAAACGGTGGTGCACGTCTTGCAAGACGTGCGCTGCGGGGAGACATATCTGGTGGTTAGCTAACATTGTATGGAAGCTATGAGGCACTACGCCGCACAGCGGAGTTCATTTCCAGGGCTCTACGGGAGATATCAAACAAAATTAAATTAATTGTAGTCACTTTAACAGCGTCCACTTAGGACTTTTCAAGCCTGCAACCTGAGATGAACTCCTTTTGAGAAATAGGGTGGGGAGACCTCACGTTCGGAAGTCAAGAGCTTAACCATTCGACCACCTTGCCACCGAATCTCGACATTTATTCGAGGCTCTTTTCAACCCCTCTAATACAATGGACTGGATTCCTTGGACACCTCAAAGTTGGTTTTCTGTTCTGCTTCTATATTCGTCTCGTCTACCGACCGTTACTACCTCGATGATATGTTGAGGCTTATAAGCGTTAAATGGCTGAGGGTTCAAATAGAGCCACGTCATGGGCTTCGGTCATTTATTTGTGCATTTATTAAACCTATATTAAAAATTCAAGAGGAATTCAAATTCAAATTAGAATATTTTATACATGCAATGAATTGACAATAATATCATAAGAGTTGTTTTAAAAAATAACAATAGCTTTGACCTACCGAGTATGTAGGGAAGCTTTAATTCCTTGCTTTTGATCTTCTTTTCAAAGTGATAGATTGTTCCTTGAAGTAATGCCTTGCTGAAGAGTGTATTGGCTGTTACATTGAGGACGACACTAACGACATTTTTCTCATTGGTGGCACGGCAGTAGCAGATATTGACTTCATACCCGCCACAGTTTGATAGGTCAACGTAGCAGAGCTAATGGTCAATAAATGGAAGAATTATGAACAAAATACAACATATTTAGCTTAAAACAATCATATGCATATCCAATAGTACATAAGAAAATAAGAATCTAAAAGTAAATAAAATAAATAAGAAATAGACAAGCTCTCATCACAATCACAAGAAAGTTGATACCTATCATAAGCTATCCTGTCAGGATCAACGTCTAATCTTTCGAGTCAGGACCGACCACAACAGTATGAGACACCATATGTACTGGAAGCTCAAAATTGGAACCAGTTAAATCTTCCCATGTGGAGTGTCACAAGAGAATGCTGACCATGTCCTTTAAACCTGTTCTCTCAACCATATGGCCCTTACAAGACTCTGGCCCCATAACACGCCAACAGAAAGAAAACTACTTGGAGAGCTCCCTGATTTGGAAAGCACTGCGCAATTCATCTCATGTATTGGTTTAGACATCTGATCACTGCAACATAAAAATGAGAGCACGAAAGAAGAAATATTCTAAGAAGGATCTGCGACTGTGTCAGTTCAGACGATTTCAGCGACAGCACACAGAAGCTCAGGAGGCGCGGTGGCTGAGCGATAAAGCGCTTGACTTCTGAACTAGGGATCCTGGGTTCGAATCCTGGGAAAACTGGGATTTTTTTTTCGGGATCCTTGACCGCCTCTTAGTCCACCCAGCTCTATTGGGTACATGACATTAGTTGGGGAAAAGTAAAGGCGGTTGGTCGTTGAGCTGGCCTCATGACACCCTCATCAACCAAAAGCTAAAGAAACAGATGACATTTACATCTTCTGCCCTATAGACCACAATGTTTGAGAATGGAAATTTATTTTACTTTTATACAGAAGTTAAGGCATAGTTATATTTTAACATATAAAACTTGAAATAATTCATTTGTAAATATAACTGAATATAAAATTGTATTACTATATAGACAAGCGAACATTAACATAAAACGAAATAAAATGATATTTAAACAAATATAACTCGAATAAAGTTATTATTATTATTAATAGTAAAAACACGTCTTTCCACTTAGGCATACTTGGTCCTGCCGCATAGGCGTAAGTAATTCAGCTTACGACATTGCCATTTTATCTTACATCTTTCTAGAAAAGAGATTCTCGAACTTTATTACCCTAGTGACGCCTTTATATAGCCGAAACTCAACCACGGACTCCTACATGAGAAATCTACTTATGTGAATATTAGTTTCAAAATACAAAAAAAAAAAAAAAAAAAAAAAAAAAAAAAAAAAAAAAAAAAAAAAGAAAAAAAAAAAAGTTACACATATAGTTTGGGTGAAAACACAAACTCATAATCGGACCACATGAAAAAAAATGCTTGCATAAGTGATTTAAAAAAAAAAATAGATTTTTCGCTTTCAGAAACGAAAAAAGTAGCAATTGCATCAGAACTTTAATGATTTAATATATGATGTCAGATTTTCACAATATTTTCAATCTAAACGGAACAGACGGACGAACAGATAGCAGTCAACAGCTTCTGTACAGTGACCTATTATACATGATCTGATATTGGAAACAGTTTTAATACTCAGAATTTGTGGTCTTCTTGATCACTCATTGGTTTAAGTTATACGTTTGTGTATATTTAATTAACTGTTCTAGAATTAGTATGGATACATCTATGAATCGAATATGAGTTTTACCACTAGCAAAATGGTTCATCATATAGTGGATAATATCCCAATGAGAAAATCTCAATATTTTGGATTAGGTCGACATAAAATAGTACGTAGGCCTAGTGTCATGGTGAAACTGTAACGAGGGGCAAGTTGATTCTAATTAAAATAATCCTGTTGAATAAAATAGCTTTTAGTTATTTAAATTTTATACATTTACATTTTTCTTTAGACCGCTTAAAATCGTCTTGCGGAACCCTCGTGATCCGCAAAGCACAGTTTTTAGAACCACTGTTCTTGAACACTAACATAAATTTAAGGCTCTTTCTGCACAATCTAATATATAAAAGGAAAACAAAGGCGTATGTATGTATGTATGTATGTATGTCCCCGTATAGAAATCAAAACCATTTCACCGATCTTGACAAAACTTGACAGAAATGTTCCTTGGGTACTAACTTAGACCTGTATGTATGAATTGTAGCCCTGAAACAAACTTAAAACCCTAAAAAAATAAAGTTCCCCAAGTCTATTACAGCTATACTATTTTATGAACTAGGCTTTGTTTACAAATGTTGACATGAGAAAAAGATCGAAAGGATTTAGATCTAGATTATTCTAGATCTAATTTTAAGAAATACACTTTGCACTTATAGATTTTAACTTTGACGCATGAAAATACAAAATATAGTCTAACTAGTCGACCGGCGGCATAGCATACGCCGCTATTTTCCCGGGCAGGCCTTAGGCACTACAACATATGTGACCACAGTGGGTCCCGCACTTTCATTGGACCCGTGCTAATTTTTTAGGTATATAAATGATTAAATCAAGTTACATGAAGTTAATTCCTTTTTCCAGTCTATATTTATTTATGTCTATGCTATTTTATGAATAAAAATAGTGCGGATTTGGACACACCATTTCAATTCACACCATGCTGCGCCATGGGATCTTCCCATTTACTTGTTATAAGTGAATTCATGAATAAAAAATACTACAACATATGCGACCACAGTGGGTCCCGAACTTTCTTTGGACCCGTGCTAATTTTTAGGTGTATAAATTATGAAATTGAACCATTTTATAAAACATAACAGATTTCCCGCGGCCTCTTGATTTACCAGGAACCCCTTGGAAATCTCCTGAAATGTTATTAAATGCTATGCCGCCGGTCGAAAAAGTCCTGGAAATTTCCGGACATTATTAAAATCGTTTTAAAGTAAAAAAAAAAATTCATTTTGTGAATGAAAATAGTGCGGATTTTGGATATATTATTTCTCATGCACATCATGCTGCGCCATGGGATCTCCCCATTTGCTTAAAGTAAAGTGAATGCGTGAATTCATGAATGAAAAATGAAGCTAAAAAAAATGGCTAATTGACCTTAATTTACGCGATATTAAGAATATAGCTGCACTCATGCAACAATGCTTTAGAAAACAAATTTGAATGTTAATTTGATTAAATGGACTATAATTAGTATGTTCATGTGCTAAAGCATAAAACTATACTTGCGAAGAGAAGTTCTATAATCTTCTTAGAGTTGAATTCAAGTTTTAGATCTAGATCTAGATCTAGGAATAGAGAGATGAGTTACCTTTCGTAATCATGTCTAATGAACGAATGTGCGTAATTAAAGTACTTTCTAAAGTAAAACCTGAGAGTATACTTTATCTGTGTATTGTTGTTGTTCTAGTTTCAATAGTCTAACGACACAATAATGTGGAAATACGTTTAATATTATGACAATAATCTGAGATGAAGAGATAATTATATAAACACCACTTTCATTCACAAAATAGTGCGGATTGGGATGCACCAACTTCTATTCACACCGCGTGCGTGCGCCATGGGATCTTCCCTATTTACTTGTTGCTTGCATCATGGAACTATACTAAAGGAACGCTGACTTCGAGGTTTTTTTACAAAGCCGTATAGAAAACAGGTTCTTTGCGCATGTCAATACGCATCCTGCAATTTTTACAAAATAAAATGATGGAGACAAAGAAGGATTTTACGCCTCGAACGCGCGCGATTTACCCGTGTTGATTAGAAAATGTTTTTTTAGCTTTTCTAAACAGGTAAAACCATAGACATAAATAAGTATAGACTGGTCAATAAGATATTTTTATGAAGGGAACATTTGTCATTTGCAAATTAGTGTACTATGGTACTATACAGCATGAGCAGTATAAAAGTTAAGTATTCATATCTATTTCAGCCATAACCTATATAAGTATTGCAATATTTTCACTATTGTGTTTTTTTTTATCTCTTAGCGTGACTGTAATGTCAATTAATCATAATGTTTATTTTTTGTTCTGAAACTGGTTTTTTTTTTAATTTTAGCTTATTTGAACATTCTGCTGAAAAAATCCTTTATTTCTTTTTTCCAGTGTATATTTATTTATGCTATCTATGCCATTTTGTGAATGAAAATAGTGCGGATTTGGATACACCATTTTTCTTTCACACCATGCTGTGTAAATAAGGAGGAAGTGTAGTTTTGTTTAATCTTTAAGACTAAAGATCGTGCAAATTGACAGATTTCGGAAATCCGAATACAATGGATATACATTTTTTCAAGTTACATAAATTTACTTCCTGTTTCCAGTCTATATTTATTTATGTCTATGGGTAAAACTTTAAAACTTAAAAACTTTAACCATTTTCACACAAGTTGTTATGGTAGATATAATTTATTAGAGTAAGAGCTTATCACAAATGATTTTATTTTTTATCACCCTTGGCGTCAAATTCACTCTAAGTCGATGCTTCTGTTTTGAAGTTGCCGTTCAATTAGTAAAGTTTATGTTAGGTAATTTCTACTAGATCTGGGTAATTTTTTATGCGCTACTTATAAATGTAGATCTACTTGTATACATAGAGAATGTCATTCATATCTCTCATTAGTTTAATTCATATTTGCATAAGAACATTCAACAGTAATTAGTACAAAACCTAGTCCTAAATATATATAGGCCTATTGTAAACGAAGTTAATAAACGTGGTGCGATCGTTAAAAAGGAGCCCTTTTATTAAACAGTAAATTTTTTAGAGCTATAATCTACATAAAGTATTAAGAGATTTTTAAAAATCTAGATTATGAAAAAACAATGTAACCTATTAGGTCTATTGAAAGTAGAACTATTCGCACACGGTATATTTAGATGCTATTATATTTTTAGCAATCTTTATAAAAGTCAAGCTTAACTATCTATATCTTTACGATATTAGAAACGGACATTTTAATTCTAGACTATATTTAAAAATAATCAACTGAAATCAACGTGTAAGTCTACCTAATTAATGTACCCATAGCCTATCATATCTAGATCTAGTATGCTTTTTTTTTTTTTTTTTTTTT
>JADKLZ010055732.1:0-12437 GCA_021533235.1 Biomphalaria straminea | reverse complement strand
TCTAGAATACGAATTCACTATCAGAATATTATAAAAATTGCGTTTTAGGCTATACTGAAATTTTGCATTTTAAAAGTAGATGTGTAAGCTAAATTTTGATGCTTTGGTGAAAAATCAACATTTTGTAAGCTAAAGTTTATAAGCTATGGTACGCTTATATCCCTAACAGATGGTATCGATACAAAGGTATACTTTTCTAGTTCCGAATATTTGCATGGTGTCTCATTCTATAAATAAATCTTACAACAATAAACTTTCAAAATACGTCACTACCTCTTTTTTTCCCCTTCATCGTCATATACACACACACAAAGCCATTTTTGCGCATGCGCACTATCAAAGCAACACTGGTAACTGTACATACACGCATGCGCACTAGAAAAGTTTCGTTGACAACAAAGTTTGTACGCATGCGCACAAGACGAGAACCGGTCATTCTTCTGTAAACATTTCGAAGGCTTCCATCATATTTACACTACACTAGATTTTTGAAACTCAGAAATGCCTACAAAAGGTTATACGTTTGGAAAGAAAAAACGGTGTAAGCGCTGAGTACGACATGCTTCAAAGACAAATGCACAATTACAAAGGTAAGTCCTACTTTGTTTTTTTTTTATTTACTAGACCAGCGTGGTTTGTGACACTGACATAAAAAATTATTGATAATAATTTATCATAATCAAATGATACTGATAGATCTAATGATTGATTATGATCATGATTGATGATCGTGATATTAGGCTTCATCAATCCTTGACTACTTGAGTTCGACAACGTGTTTATCAAATCAATGAATCACATCTAGATCTATAGACTCACTATAGAGATAGGCCTACTTTTCTAGATCTTGTCTAGGTAGTAGATTATATCAAGGTTGATCTAGCATAGATGATAGATCACATTCATTAGAAGTCATTAGACATTATATTATTCTAGATCTAGATTATCATGTAATGACATAGATCTATCACTTCTACTTGTTTGTTCTTTTAGATCTACATATATTTATATTAAGATCTCTATTAGAATTTATTAGATTATAGATACTGTCTTTATTTTTGATGATTAATATGGTATATGATTCTAAAAATGCATTATAAAGACTTATAGATGTGACAATACTTTCAGACTATTGAAATTTATTTTTTAAGGAACCTCTAATTTATTTATTTATTTATTTTTTTTTTTGCAGCTCTGTTTTAGATACAACTGGATCTGAAGCAGCAACAATGCAGCCTTTTAGTGCAGCTGAACGAAAAATATCCTTAACTGCAGTTACCAATGGGGATAACACCAACAATAGGCAGCTTGAAGATTTCATGTACGTCATGATAAATTCCATGCAATTGACCACAATGATCTCCTTGTTGTGTTGTCCACATTGCTTTGATAAGAATTCAACTGTGTGCATTACTCAATCAAAAGGTATGGCTCATTTGATTAAAATATCAAATGCCTAAATGGTGAAACATATTTGTGGTCCGACTGAACCTCAAAATAGAGTAACACTCATCTGAATGTTAACGTGCGCACTGTCGCTGCTTTAAAAAGAATGTGGAATCTCGTATTCTAAATTTGATAAGTTTTGTGGACTTATGAGTATGCCCTGCATGCATAGAAATAGCTATAACACTGTAGCTAACATAGTCAATACTGCTATAATAGAAGCTGGTGAAGACTGAAGGGCATCTGCTGTTGTGCATGGTAGGAAAGTTTCACAACCTCTAACCACAGATGATAGAGTAAGTTCAACAGGCTGTCCTGTTATTACAGTCTCATTCGATGGGACTTGGCATAAAAGGGGCCACTCATCTCATTCAGGAATTGGCACAGTGATTGACTTTGATACTGGGCTCGTCTTCGACACCGAAGTGCTATCGAATTATTGCCGTGTTTGCGATAAATACTCTGCAAAACTAAACTGTGATGCCTCTAAGCATATGTGTCAAAAAAACTTCAGTGGCTCAGCAAATGCAATGGAGGCTGCAGCAGCATCTACAATCTTGTCACGCTCTGTGGTATCTAGAAAACTCGTTTCTGTCACAATGCTGTGTGATGGCGATAGTAAATCGCACTCATCTGCCATTACGAACTCAGGTTATGATATAGAAATTTTAAAAGAGGACTGCATAAACCACATCTCTAAAAGAATGTTTAATGCTTTAAACAACTTGAAAGTGTCAAACAAAAAAGAATTAAATTATAGGCTTACAAAGCCAAAAATTGAAAAAATCACAAACTACTATGCCAAAGCTCTGCGCCAAAATGCTCCTGACATTAATAAAAGGAAGATGGCTGTCATGGGCTAATTTTTTCACATGATGAGCTCAGATCATAACCACAGGTTGTGTCCTGATGGCACTATATCTTGGTGTCATTTCAAGAGGTCGGAGGCACTAAAACAGCCTTACAAAAAGCATAGTCAAACCATCAAATCAGAAATAGGAAAAAATGTATTACCTATTATAAAAAGACTGACAGACACAGATCTGTTAAAAAGATGTTCCAGAATGAGAACACATAATGCTAACGAATCTTTTCATTCCCTGATTTTGGCAAAGATGCCCTAAAACAGAGTTCGCAACATTAAAAACAGTAAGAGCTGCGACTTACCTTGCTGTTTTAGCATTTAATAATGGACCTGTTGGCGTCAAATCAGTTTTCGACATTTTAGGCATTCCATGGACACAGAAGAACATTTCTTTTAGTGAGAAAAAGGAAAATGTCAATTTACAGCTTGATAGAAAAAGATCAACCATATTGGTGTCCAGGAGAAAAAACTTGAAAAAAAAGAATAATTGAGCATGAGCACCGGGCTGAGGTTCTAGAAGGTCCAACCTATCAATCAGGCCATTTTAATGAATAGTTTTTTGTTTTTTGATTATCTATTATGTTGTTGTATGTAAATATTCCCTTATTTTCATTTTTATGGTTGCAATAAATTGTTTATATCATTTTAAAAACTTTAAACGCGTTTTTCTCAAAATGTGTTTTTTAGGTGCATGTTGTCCACAAGAATCTCCAATTCTTTGCTTCTGTATGAGATAGGCTAATACTTTTTCACATGTAGTTTATTGATAGTATATCATAGGTAATAAGCAAAAAAAAATTGTCAATATGTATAATACTTTTCATCAAAAGAAAAATAATGAAGTGGCCTCGATGAAAAATGGGGGCGGAATTTTTTTATTTTTTTTTTTGAAAATTCATAAAAATTAAGCCAGTAATAATTTAAAAAAAAATAGCCAGTTACCTATGGTACTCAAATATCTATCAGGCGCAATCAAAAAATTGAAAAAAATTTGAGTACTTTAAAATATTTTAAGATTTTTGTAAACATTGTTTATTTTCATGATGGCTGCCATCTCCATAGCAACCCATAAGACTACACTCATAAAATGTGTATGATTACTCAATATGTTCTATCAAGTCATGCATGAAGCTTTTCTTTTTAACTGTAAATTTAAAAAAATGGAAATTTCATTGTGCATCCCCCTTAAATACAGTCCAAAAGTTGTATTAAACTTCATATTCTGTTCGTCAAAGTAAAATCTTTCATTTGGTGAAAAGTAGAAAAGCCATATTATGAAAATTATTATTTTACTATCATCTTGAATTCGAACTCATAACTTAAACTTTTTTTTAATTGCACTGTTATGTAGCACTCTGCCAGTGAGGTACGTATGAAAATAGAAGATTGAACAGTTCTATAGTGTTGGTTTCAAATTTACTTAAAACAGCAGCCTATATATTAAGGGAACCAATTTAACTACAACCGCAATGTCCCTAAAGTACTTTTTCTTGTTCGAGATAAAAACATCTATATATATATTCCTCTAAGTCTGAGGTAAACAACAACATGCAAGCAAGCAAGCAAATAGGGAAGATCCCATGGCGCACGCACCACGGTGTGAATGGACCCAATCCGCACTATTTCATTCACAAAATAGCATAGACATCAATAAATATAGACCGGAAAAAGGAAGTAACTTCGTGTAACTTGAAAAAAAAAGTGGAAGCCGGAAGAGATTATATTGTGATTGTGTCGTAAGACTCTTGAAACTAGAACGACAATACACAGATAGATACTACTCTCAGGTTTGACTTTAGCGCGGGAAATCTGTTATATCATGTTATAAAATGGTTCAATTTAATAATTTATACACCTAAAAATTAGCACGGGTCCAAAGAAAGTTCGGGACCCACTGTGGTCGCATATGTTGTATTTTTTTATTCATGAATTCACTTATAACAAGTAAATGGGAAGATCCCATGGCTCGATTATAGAACTTCTCTTCGCAGAGATAGTTTTATGCTTTAGCACATGAACGTACTAATTATAGTCCATTTAATCAAATTAACATTCAAATTAGTTTTTCTAAAGCATTGTTACATGAGTGCAGCTATATTCTTAAAATTGCGTAAATTAAGGTCAATTAGCCATTTTCATATTATTTTTCATTCATGAATTCACGCATTCACTTTACTTATATCAAGCAATTGGGAAGATCCCATGGCGCAGCATGTTGTGAATGGGAAATAATATATCCAAATCCGCACTATTTTCATTCACAAAATAGCATATCATTTTTTTTTACTTTAAAAAGATTTTAATAATGTCCGGAAATTTCCAGGACTTTTTCGACCGGCGGCATAGCATTTAATACCATTTCAGGAGATTTCCAGGGGGCTCCTGGTAAATCAAGAGTCCGCGGGAAATCTGTTATGCTTTATAAAATGGTTCAATTTCATAATTTATACACCTAAAAATTAGCACGGGTTCAAAGAAAGTTCGGGACCCACTGTGGTCGCATATGTTGCAGTGCCTAAGGCCTGCCCTGGAAAATAGCGGCGTATGCTATGCCGCCGGTCGACTAGTATTTATTAATTACCAATAGATAATTAACTTAAAGTTGTTTTTTTTTTATTCTTGTGTTTTTCTGATAAAAAAAATGGTGACAATATAGCTCTAGATCGTATTATCTAGATCTAGTTGTAAATCTAGTTCTAGAACAAGATCTAGTTGTAAATCTAGTTCTAGATCTAATTGTAAATCTAGTTCTACCAGATGTAGATTCAGTTCTAGATCTTGGGTTAGTTGTGAATTCAGTTCTAGATCTAGTTTTAAATCTAGTTCTAGTTGTAAATCTAGTTCTAGATCTAGCTCTAGTTGTAAATGTAGTTCTAGATCTAGTTGTAAATGTAGTTCTAGATCTAGTTGTAAATGTAGTTCTAGATGTAGATCTAGTTGTAAATCTAGTTCTAGTTGTAGGCCTAAATCTAGTTCTAGATCTAGATGTAAATCTAGTTCTAGACCTAGTGTTCGTACCAAATTTAGATCCAATGTGCATGACATACCGTAGGTGAGATACTTATTATGAATTTTGAGTTGGAAAGTTTTTAATTTTGTGACCCAAGTCATTTCTAGCTCTCTAATGAATTTATGTCTATACACGCTATTTTTGTGTGTTGTCATTTTGTCTACTTTTATAAGAATAATAAATCTTTTTTAGTTTCTCTTTATTACATGTAACATTTCATTATTTTAGAATGTATGGATATGGTTAATAAATATAATAAAAAAATATAAGTGCACACAAAATGAATATACGGCTATATGAAGGCCCGTGGCTGGGGGTAAAACGCCCTAACCCCAAGTTTTTTTTTTACTGAGGTTTATAGTTAAATCAAAAGTGGCTGCAGCGTACGCAAACTCGTTGACCGCTAGCTAGATATCTTGTTCAGTGTGAGCATGTAAGGCGTATATTTCTTTTCGCGTCTGCGTCTGTCCTCGGCAGCAAATTTTCTGTTTGGCTCAAATATGTATCCTTGGCCTTTGTATATAGGGAATTCTTTAAGTCCGACAGTCACGCTTGACAGAGTAGTATCCTGTATGAGAAACGAATCTCAGACAAACGCATGACAAAGGCAGTCTTTTTTTTTCTTTTTTTGGTGAGCTAAAAAAGTGATCGGCGTAACACCGAAAGGCTTAAAATACCAGCTTTGGCGCCAACTTGCCTTAGCTGACATAGAAGAGAGCACCTGGTTACATGTGGCCTCAGAACGCGACAGCTGGAGATCACCAGCAAAATAAATAACAAAGTAAACGGTATCTACACCGCTCTACGCAATTAAAAAGTAAACAATTTATTAAGCACTTAAACGCAATAATTAATTGCCACACTCGATATTCTTCAGTGTTGAATGATGATGTGTGAAGCCGGGCGATTTTAACTTGAATTAAACAGTTAAACAAATGACGATCTAGGATTCACAAAATAATTTCTTGTTGAAAATGAAACTCTAGAAACTTTATTTAAACTGAACGTAAGTACAGCTTATGTACAAGGTACATATTAATAAAATGAGAATACAATAAAAAGGCTTCTTTCTTCAATACTATTTCATAGTAAACTAGAAACACAACCCCTCATTAAAAGAACTCGCTCCAGACTGAATCTGGCGCGTCTTATTCTCGCTGGCGCTAACTCTTTCAAAACAAGATTACAAAGAGAGTTTGTGTGATACACAAACTCAGAGGAAGCCCCCGTAGGAGTCGGATCCCTATCAGATCCGCTTTGATCTCTCAACGGGGGCCGCCTCTGAGTTTGTGTATCACACAAACTCTCTTTGTCGCTGCTAAAAGTTCATTTAAAAAAAAACTATATCAAAGATAAACGACAGAAATATACATCTTCCGTGCTTTGATCTCTCAACGGGGGCCGCCTCTGAGTTTGTGTATCACTCTCTCTTTGTCGCTGCTAAAAGTTCTAGAGAATGAACAAAATGAAAAGTGAGATGTCTTGCTATATATTAGATTTTTAAATGTCTTTAATTAGGTTTCATTTATATTGCATACTAATTAGGTTTTTTCTCTTTAAATACTGCTTGCATAAAATATTTTTAAAAATTTGATTTTGAGCTTTTAGAAAAAAAAAGTAGCCATTGCATCAGAACTTTGAATGATCTATATTATCGTGATGTCAGATTTTCATTATCTCTTCTACTTTCTGAGCACTAAACGGGACGGACGGACAGACAGACAGACAGACGGACAGACAGACAGACAGACAGACAGACAGACAGACAGACAGACGGACAGACAGGCCACACAAAACTAATAGCGTCTTTTCCCCTTTCGGGGGCCGCTAAAAATTGAAAAATCTTGGAAGACAACGGCCACCATCTCCATCAGAACTACGTCAGGTCGTCGAGAAGTGGGCTACTGCTGTCTATCAAAACAAGAACGGAGCGGTACAAAAACTCGTTCGTAACTCACTCGGTCAGACTCTATCACCGCCACTCATTGATCTGGGAACATGAAAAGCACCAAGATGAATGAACTCTTTATGTTGTGTCTAATGTATTTATGTGTATGTTGTGTCTGTTGTATTTATGTGTATGTTTCGGTTGTGTTGTCTTTATATGAGAAAAGAGTCCTTGTAATCATAATAAATTTTCGAAAGAATCAAATAGCACTCTTAGTATTAGTTTTAAACCTGGTTTTATATTTCAGGATTAGTTAACCAAATTAACAGCTCATACCCTGTTTAGTAATCCCCAATCAGCCCGTCTGCTAAGGTATCCGAATTAGTTAACCAAATTAACAGCTCATACCCTGTTTAGTAATCCCCAATCAGCCCGTCTGCTAAGGTATCCGAATTAGTTAACCAAAGTAACAGCTCATACCCTGTTTAGTAATCCCCAATCAGCCCGTCTGCTAAGGCCTTAAAGGTATCCGAATCTCGTAGCCCGTTACCCCCAAGTTTAAGTCATGCGAGATAACCAGGATAAGGACTGAGACGGCTCTAACGAATAGTTTTGATATGGAATATATGAAGACTCGTGATTACAATACATGCGTCTGTTTATTTAACTATTTACTCCCTTTCAAAGTCTCAACAGTTTCTCAACAGATGATCATTTCAAAAACGGCTGCTAAAATGGTATTCCTTAAATACAAAGAATTGAACCTCATTTAGCGATTGGTATGCTAATACAACATTTAGCCACGTGATTTTATATATCTTCTTAGCAATCTATGATGTCAGATTTTCATTATCTCTTCTACTTTCTGAGCACTAAACGGGACGGACGGACAGACAGACAGACGGACAGACAGACAGACAGACGGACAGACAGACAGACAGACAGACGGACAGACATGCCACACAAAACTAATAGCGTCTTTTCCCCTTTCGGGGGCCGCTAAAAAAAAGGTCTTTTTTTTTTAAATCAACCAATAGATTTGAATTCTAGAAGTCTATAGACAAGCTATAAACAACTCCCGGGCAAAACCCTTACAGTAATCAACCAAGATTCTAGGTTTTCCTAAGTGGCCTTAATAAATAAAAAATACATAAATAAACCTAGAATGGCATATGTGACACTAATCATATATTTGTACATTTAATTTCATTACTTTCCTTCCATAGTTCAATAAAAAATCAATGTACAATAAGATGGTGCGCAAATGTTTACTTAGGTCCATTGATTCTTTAAAACTCATTCTTGTTTGCATTGTACTACGTTAAGCCTAGTGACGAAAGCAGTGTTTTTCCCGTTTACGTCATGGAAAATTTTCATTCATAAAACCTTCAAACCAAAATAAATTTTTCGATAATGAGACATTTTTCAAACCGATATAACGGTCAAACTCGAGTTTTCCCGATGTGGCCAATGAGTTCATTTTTTTTTTTCACTAATACGCACATACCTTGAAATTTTAAAGAAAATCGTTAGAGCCGTTTTCGAAATAAAATTTATATAACAAAGACGTACGCCCAGGCTGCGGCTAAGATAGGAAGATCCATAGCCACACAGACGGACACATTGACCCAACACCCTCCTCCTCCTCCAACTCAGAAAAAAAACACCGCCTAAGAACGTACCCCCAAAAAGACAAGAAAGTCCTTCTGTCATACTAACAAACAGGTTCTCTGTGCTCGCTCATGAGAGCATGGAGACCGAGCAGCATGTTGGAACCGACACTCCGTGGGAACCCGGAGACATTATGTCTGACACGGGTTCTCCCCAGAGAGTCCGGCCGGACACCCCAACCTCTACAGAAATAGAAGTTGACCGACTCCCTAAGGGGAGAACTCAAAATGGAGAGAAGGATGCCCGAGGTGAGGGAGAAGGAAATGACCTCCGAACCAGAGGGATCTCTCCTCTCCAGAGAGAAGGACTCCTCCCAGATCCTGAATTATTTATAAACAAAAAGATAATCCCCCGTTGTAAAAACTACAAAATATTTAGGCCTCACCCTTTACTCCAAATTTAATTTTCTCCCCCACATTAAGAAACTTAAGAAGAAATGTCAAAAGTGGTTAAACATACTTAGAGTACTCAGCCATACGGACTGGGGGGCTGGCAGAGAAACCTTGCTGCTTCTATATCGGAGTCTAATCCGATTCAAGCTGGATTATGGATCCATAATATATGGAGCAGCAAGAAAGTCTTATCTAAAGATACTCGAACCAATTTAAAATGCTGCCCTGCGTCTCTATCTCGGCGCGTTCCGCACGTCAAAATTCCAAGTCTCCATGTGGAGGCTGAAAAAGCTTGCAATGCAGTACATAGTCAAGCTAAGGTCCTACTCCACGAACCCTGCTTTTGACCCAATATTCAATCCCACAAATTTTGAACGATACATTCGAAGGCCTAACGTCGTACAGCCTTGGGGCTTCGAATTAGAGAATCTGTCCAAAATTTAACTCCACCCATTGACCAAATTTCTAAAAAAGAAACCCCACAAAATCCTCCTTGGCTAACTAATAAACCCAAATTAAATTTATCCCTCCTTAATTTCAAAAAAGAAAACACAGACCTAAGCCCACTTTAGAGAACTACAGGAGAGCTACGGAGAATGTGGCACCATCTACACTGACGGATCCAAAATGGATGGAAAGGTCGCGTGTGCCTGCTCCTTTCGGAACAAAACAATCTTCCGTAGACTCCCTGATGGATGCTCCATCTTTACGACCGAATTGCATGCACAGTCGCTTGCACTTATGGCCGTTAAAGCATCAGAAAGGAGAAAATGTATAATCTGTTCCGACTCCAAATCTGCATTGCAACCTTTGGGGCGGATGAAGACTGACATTCCATTGGTACATAAGTGCCTAAAGCTGTTGGACCAAATAACAGCCAGCCATAGGGATGTCACCTGGGTCCCCTCCCATGTAGGCATAGAGGGAAACGAAGCCGCAGACAGAGAAGCAAAGAGAGCCCTAAATCAAACAGTGTCAGGAACCCAAATTCCCTACTCGGACAAGTATTGCCTTCGCGGCCTTTCGATAGTGGCAGGACCGATGGGAGGCTGAGACTCACAACAAACTCAGGCAGATTGTGGGTGGTAGCACGACCATGTCTAGACTTAGGATTGGCCACACCTACATCACACACTTTTTTGTGCTGAAGAGAGAGAACCTCCACTTTGTGAGTATTGTGATTCTCGCCTCACAGTGGAACTTATCCTCATTGACTGCCCCAGATACCAGGATGTCAGGGAGAAGTTTCTTATAGTCACTGACCTACAAATACTGTTCGATACTGTCGACCCTGGGAAGATACTG
Organism: Biomphalaria straminea; assembly: GCA_021533235.1. Lineage (NCBI taxonomy): Eukaryota > Metazoa > Mollusca > Gastropoda > Planorbidae > Biomphalaria > Biomphalaria straminea. The sequence continues at coordinate 1,860 of JADKLZ010055732.1, read as the reverse complement.
GGCTTTATCCGGGAGGTGGGGTTGTCGGCGAGAATCTGATTAGTGAGTTTGTAGACATGTACTATTTACACTAGATTTTTACCAATTTTTTAAAATTTTTACCTGTACTATTTTAACTGTAAATAGACCTTGATTTTAATGATTTAATTGCATGGACTTTGGCCCTTGTTTTTATAGAGGGAGAGTAGTACTTAAGGGACTGCGGGCACGACATGGCCTATACTGTGCCGATGTGCCCCAAACCAAACATATACCTGCTACGTAAGACCTGTATTAGAATATGGTGCCATAGTATGGCGCTCAGCCGCCCAAACCAACCTAAGAAAAATAGACAAGGTTCAAAACATTGGTCTGAGGATAATGACAGGAGCGATTAAAACTACATCCATAAGAGCTATGGAGGAAACCACTGACCTGATCTCTCTAAATGAAAGAAGAGAAATAAAAATCCTCTCCCAATTCACCAAATTGGAAACCTTGGAAAGGCACCCACTCAGAACCAAAATCAACAAAACCGGCACAAAAACCGTCTCAAAAGGACCAATTTCATACAGGAATCTGTTAACCTAAAAAAGAAACACCAACTCGAAAAAGTAACTCTAGAATCCTCGATACACCATAATGAATCTGCACTCTGGGATGAAAGGCCTCTTCCTACTATAAGGGACCTTATTGAAAACATAAAAAGAAAATCTGACTACAGACCAACAGAGCTCAAGAAAATAGTGAACTGTTTTCTTCAAACCAATTATCCTAGCAATCAGTGGATCAGAGTTTACACTGATGGATCATCCCATAAGCCACCACAAATGGAGGAGCTGGAATTCTCATCGAATGGCCAGATGGAGAAAAACTTGAAAAATCCATTGCAACTAGAGAGCTCTCTGACAGCCACAGAGCAGAAAGGGAAGCCCTAACACTAGCCGCTACCATTATAGCAAATCCTCCAAGTTCCCCACACAGTCAGATTGTCTTACTAACCGATGCGAAAACAACCCTCCAAAGCTTGCAAAACTCTGATTTCTCTTATATTAAAAACCTCAGAACAGCACTTACAAAACTCAACATGAACAGCTAAAAAAAAAGGTTATTCAATGGTTACCAGCTCACATACAACTAGAAAGAAATGAGAATGCTGAAACACTCGCCAAGAGTGGGAGAACTAACTCACAAATAAACTCTGCACTCTACCCGGAAGAAATAAAGAAATTAATTGTAAATAAACTAAATGAGAAATGGACGAGCTCACATCCAAATCTCAAGAATGATGATGCTTACTATAAGCTATCCCGACAAGATCTAAACGTCTAATCTTTCGACTTAGGACCGTACACAACAGAATACGACTACACATGTACCGGAAGCTCAAAATTGGAACCAGCGACATCTGCCCATGTGGAGTGTCACCAGAGAATGCCGACAACGTCCTCCAAGACTGCGCTCTTTACCAAGAGGCCCGTATCAGACACTGGCCCCAAAACAAGCCAATAGAAAGAAAACTATATGGAGAGCTCCCTGACTTGGAAACCACTGCGCAGTTCATCTTGTATATTGGTGTAGTGATCTGATCCCTCCGACATAGCAATGAGAACGAAGAAGAAGAAGAAGAACCTATTTAAATGTACATAGGATGGATTTAAATCAACATGAATAATTTCGATCAAGGATTTTCGAAACATTATCTCAATGGAAATAAACAGGAAACGGCTTTATTCCATATATAGGCGTGAAAATCCGATAAATGATTTTGAAAACTAAAGATTATTAGTTTTCTATGACAGACAAGATTGATTAGGGCGACTCCCCTTAGTGCCTGAAAAAGTACATATATATATATATATATATATATATATATATATA
>JADKLZ010055730.1:1187-11188 GCA_021533235.1 Biomphalaria straminea | reverse complement strand
AGATAGATAGATAGATAGATAGATAGATAGATAGATAGAGAGATAGATAGATAGATAGATAGATAGATAGATAGATAGATAGATAGATAGATAGATAGATAGATAGATAGATAGAAAGATAGATAGATGGATTTTTTTTGAGGGGGAGTTGATGGTGGAAGGATGGAAAAATACAAATGTGAATGGGTTGAACACAATATGAAGAACAACAAAACATATTTCAAAACAGGCTCTGGACTTGAATTCCGTGCGGGAGAGAAAGCCTGGCATACCAAAACAAGTATTGAGACAATCTGTAGGACAAGAAGCAAAAGATCGACAGGTGGACATTGATCACATTCGTTATGGCGAATTAATAAGGACTAAGCATATGCAAACGTGACATGAAGCTTTTCAAAATCGACACTAAGAGCTGGGAAGAGGTGGCACTGGATAGATCCACATGGAGAGAGAGAGAGAAAGAAGGGGGTCTCGGATTGCAGATGATATACACAACTGAAGCAGAAGGAAGGGTGAAAATGCAACGGCGCCTGGTGACTACATATGTCCAACCTCCGACCGCAGCTGTGTATCATTGATTGGCCTCATTAGTCACACAAGAAGTTGCAAAGGGAAAAGATCATCTCATGAAACGTAATATGTCACAGCAGCATAAGTCCATTCAAGTTCATGATAGAACAAAATATTCACCTTTACCTTTGCCTTAAGGGTCAAGGGTCAAGTCTTCCTTGTTCATTTTCACCACTCGGTCTTTAGTGGCCGTTAGCAAGATAATGTAATTTCCTTTGTATCTCTTTTTTGTTACTATCTGACATTCCGTAGAAGTTCTGTAATCTCCAAAGTTCTCAAATTATTATGATAATTACCCATCACATGTAACACATGGTGATTTTCTTTCGACAGCGCTAGTGTTAAATCCTCACCCAAATAACAGAAAGGAATTCTAGAAAAAGGAGAAAATCAATAGACCCCATTCACTAAAATAAACGATCACGTGGTAATATTGATAAAATAATGAAAAAAAAACTGTCACGTGATGACCATAGTTGATTAAAGTTAGATCGTAATTTGTATAGAAGAGATACATGGCTCAGTGTTTGTTGTTTACGATTGGGGAATGAGATCCAGTGAGGGGACTAGTTTCGCATACGTTATTTATATATCCAATTTTAATTTCGTATGTGTGAGCCATGAAAAGATTAAGAGAGATAGACTCCCCTGGACACAAAATAAAACAAGTACTGTTGTTGTTGTATTTTTTATGGTAGACAGCCACCACTTAAGTGTGTGTTAGGTTTATATATTTATCTGTAGTTCTGTTGTAACCATTTTACAGGATTATCAATCCACATATCCCATTTTCTAATCTTGATACATTTTTTAGAAACTTTTTCTTGTGACTCTTGTGTATGCGTTCAATACTAAAACATCGAATCAATGAACGAACTACAAAGGAAATAAATTATAGGAAGGAGTCAAACTACATAATCGATTAGACTTCGTGATGTAGTGATATATGTTTTGGTTGGTAGCCTTACGTCAGCACTTTCAGTCACATGACCATTGTCACGTGAGACCGAGAGATGACTAAATACGACTTCCCATCTTTCAAACCTTTCGGTCCATGAGGAAGTTGATATGATTTAGATACGAGTTTCATGTAGCCAGCAAAACTGCCAACTGCGATATGTTCTACCTTGAAAAGTTGGTTGGACATTTTAAGTTCTAAATTTCCAGTTTTTAAACTGGATTCAAACTGGTGAACCTCTGAACTGGTGAACCTCTGAACTGGTGAACCTCTGACTGGTGAACCTCTGACTGGTACAAAAAGAAGCTTTACCACAAAACCATCTACCTCTAAAAACAGCTACTTTGTTTGTAGCTTATTTACAGGGCCGGTCCTAGCAATTGCGGGGCCCTATGCGAAACGGGTTGCTCGGCGCATAGTAGAGATAGGGATAAACATTACGTCAACATTAAGATTTTGTATTACACAATGCATTTGTCATATTTTTTTTTTCAAATTAAAGCTTACAATGCCGATATTTCCAGATCTTTTTGGTATATGTTTCAGTTACAGTACATTTCCACTAGTCTCTGGAAAAATCAGGAAGCCGCACAAATTATGTTACTATATAAAATTTATAATGTTTCCATTTAATAATTTACACCTAGAATTACTGCAGAGTCTATGAAAAAGTGGGGATGATGCGACCGCACAGGTTGCAGTTGCCTAAGTTCGGCCTTTTTTATTAATAAATATTTATTCCTCACGTTCAAAAGAGTACGATTGGTAGCATCACTATTATTGGGATTCATGGCTGAATCATGAACCTCGTGGCTATCAATCAAATTTCAAAGGGGCTTGAGTTCAAAACCTATAAGCTGAGCACATAAAGACAGCCAAGAAACCTTCTCCCAGATAAATCCTTACCCACCAGTCCGCAAAAGTGATTGGATTATATTGATTGTAATTATTAGAAGCAATAAAGTAAACCATATAATCTTTATATGTCCCTTCTTAATCCACCTTATCCAGGCCCTACTGCCACTACAACTACAGCCCAACATAACCAACACCCTGTATGGCAGTGCTGAACAACTAAAGAAAACAGCATGCTATTTTTCCTTCGCTCAATTTACAAAAGAGCTCACAGCTCAGCAGCAAAAAACTGGCTAGAAGAAGAAGATACAAGAACGATGTTCAATACATAAGCAATATTTGAAAAAAAACAACAATGATGGTAGGAGAAGAAGTGTTTGGTCACCTGATGCTTGAAAACGAATTCCAATGTAGAGATAAATTGTACACTATCTATTGCCAAACCCTGCACGTATATCATATTATCAACTACCACATAACCTTCCCCCAAATAATTTACAATATGGTAGTATAAATAAAAATGAAGACCCTCTTTTTTAACAAAAGATGTAAATGAGCTAGTATAATAATAAAGCTGTTTCTATTAAAAAAAAGCACTGGTTTACTTAGTTTTAGATACTGAAATGAATTGTATCGTTCTCTAATGAATGTAAATACTAAAGTACTAGCTGTAACAACAAAATAGTAATACAAAAACGTTTTAATGAGTTTTTTTATTTAATCACCATCAGTATCAAACTCCATTAGAGATGGAAACCTAAACAAATAATTTCATCAGCGGAAGTTTTTTATTTACTAATTAAAGTATTTATAACTCATTCCCTGTTTATTGACTATTCGTGGCTGTTCATTATTCAACAAAGCCTACCATCTATAGCAATGGCACATGTTACGACATTGGGTGACTAAAGAATTAGAGTGACATATTTTGTATATAGATTTGCGAATAGTTAATTCTTAAGGGCCAGCACTGTTTCTGCGATATGAGTAGTAATTTATAATTCTAAAGGGACAGCACTGTTTCTGAGTAGTGAGCCGAAAGTTACTACATTAGCGTATATAAAGTGATGCGGAATGAAGCGGTAGAACTGATAGTCTTTAGCAGTGTTTGCGACTACAATATAATATAGGTTAGAGGGCCGTTCTATTGAAGGATAAAAGAAACAAACATAAGGAGGGCTTATATATTTTGAGGGCTTTAGAATTTTGTCAGATGTAGGTAGTATTGTTGATGTATTTAAATGTGTTGAAGGCAATATACACATATGCAAACAGTAGCGTAGCACGGGTATCTGGTATAGTAATGCAATCATCTATATATATATTCCTCAAAGTAAGAGTTCAAACGAGCAACACGCAACAAGTAATTGGAAAGATCCCATGGCGCACGCACGCGGTGTGAATGGACCCAATCCGCACTATTTCATTCACAAAATAGCATAGACATAAATAAATATAGACTGGAAAAAGGAAGTAACTTCGTGTAACTTGAAAACATGAATATATATATCTACTATTGAATTATGATTTCTAAATTATGAAAATAATAAAAATTGCATGATCCTCAGTCTTAGAGATTAAACACAATTTATAGACATAAAATAAAGTACACACAATTGTAATGCACAAATTTTTATTTCACAAAACTCTCTTATGAATTTGTGTAGCGAATGGAAGGGAGGTTAAAAAAGTGGAAGCCGGAAGAGATTATACTGTGTCGTAAGACTCTTGAAACTAGAACGACAATACACAGATAGATACTACTCTCAGGTTTGACTTTAGAGCGGGAAATCTGTAATATCATGTTATAAAATGGTTCAATTTATTAATTTATACACCTAAAAATTAGCACGGGTCCAAAGAAAGTTCGGGACCCACTGTGGTCGCATATGTTATTCTATTTTTTTATTCATGAATTCACTTATAACAAGTTAATGGGAAGGTCCCATGGCTCGATTATAGAACTTCTCTTCGCAGATATAGTTTTATGCTTTAGCACATGAACATACCAATTATAGTCCATTTAATCAAATTAACATTCAAATTTGTTTTTCTAAAGCATTGTTACATAAGTGCAGCTATATTCTTAAAATCGCGTAAATTAAGGTCAATTAGCCATTTTCATAGTATTTTTCATTCATGAATTCACGCATTCGCTAAAGGCCTACTTATATCAAGCAATTGGGAAGATCCCATGGCGCCGCATGTTGTGAATGGGAAATAATATATCCAAATTTCAAAACTATTTTCATTCACAAAATAGCATAGCATTTTTTTTTTTTACTTTAAAAAGATTTTAATAATGTCGGAAATTTCCAGGACTTTTTCGACCGGCGGCATAGCATTTAATAACATTTCAGGAGATTTCCAGGGGGCTCCTGGTAAATCAAGAGGCCGCGGGAAATCTGTTATGTTTTATAAAATCTTATCTTATCTTATCTTATATAATACAGACGTTACTTCAAAAAAGAATATGATTACGTCCTACGCGTCATGCATTCAGTCATGCATATTTACCAGTGACGTAAATTCTGCCAAGTCACTGGTTTTCCTGGCTTGCCATGCTCAGGCAAACCATTCTGCTCAGGCAAACCAAATGGTTCAATTTAATAATTTATACACCTAAAAATTAGTACGGGTCCAAAGAAAGTTCGAGACCCACTGTGGTCGCATATGTTGTAGTATTTTTTATTCACGAATTTACTTAAAACAAGTAAATGGGAAGATCCCATGGCGCAGAATGGTGTGAATGGAAATGGTGTATCCAAATCAGCACTATTTTCATTCACAAAATAGCATAGACATAAATAAATATAGACTGGAAAAAGGAATTAACTTCATGCAACTTGATTTAATAATTTATACACCTAAAAGATTAGCACTGGTCCAAGGAAAGTGCGGGACCCACTGGGGTCGCATATGTTGTAGTGCCTAAGGCCTGCCCTGGAAAATAGCGGCGTATGCTATGCCGCCGGTCGACTAGTGTAATATAATACAAGAACAGACGTTTCATTAGAAATTAAAATGGGTTTATCTAAATAAGGAGCTTTTCTATATCTAGACATATGACTGACAAACTAAAACTAAATCTTTGAATAATGGACCAACTGTGATGTTTGTTCTATGAAAGTGTTCCTCCGGAAGGGGAGGTTTCTTTGAAAATACTTTGTGTTTATATGGGGGGAGAGGGGCGTTAATAGTGCAGGGAGATGGTAGCCTACAAATGATGGGCCTAAGACGTCTTATTGCATATGCTATAATAGTGGGTACTGGGCCATTTTTATTAGGGGAAAGAGTTTAGAACAAACACAAGGCGATAGGAGGGCTAGATTATTGTGTAAGGGATGGGGGAGCGTCGTTAATGCGGGACGTCTTAGCGGGGACATTAAAAGTTTTCCATGCAAAATAAACATATTTTCCATCAATTCAAACCGTAGCGGAGCGCAAGGTATCAGCGAGTCTGATATAAAATTGTTTACAAAACAAGATGACCTAAAGCTTGCTACACTTTTCACTTATCGAATTTCCTTTGCTAGATTAACCAACTCTAATTTTAACAAAATTTTCAGTTGCTTTTTAACTTTTGTCTTTGCCTTTTGCCTGTGTTTGTATTAAATAGGCCTGTGCAGTTTTGCGATATAAAACATTCACTCTACGGCTTCTGATAAAATGCCGGAAAAACTCAAAAAATACTAAATAACGATTAAAACGTAGTCTTAAATTAAAATAAAATTATATAGAATGTATTTCCTAAAAAAAAAATATATAAATTTTAACTATTCTAATGTGTATAAATAATATAAATCTCGACAAAGGGTTAGAACAAAACAAGGTCCGACCAATAGCGCTAATCCTTTTTTATGCTTCATAGGCAACAGATTTAGTGTTTGGTCAATTAACCACGTAAATATGTGACTCATAGGTTCTCAAACTATTTTTCCGCAATATCATACATTTTCAGTTTCTAGCTCAAGAAACATGTGTTTGACAGCAAATAGGCTATGATAGTGATACATTTGTTTTTATTTTTTTAGAATTAATATGTACTAAGTGTGTGTGTGTTTGGGGGGGGGGGTCTATGTAAAATTGAAAAGCAGAGCCCCGAAAGCTGTGTATAAATTAAAATTAAACTTGGCTTGTCTAAATAAGCTAATGAGACTCATAAGCTAACAGATTGAGATTTCTGTTAGTGTTTTCGCCAATTATAAAATGTTAAGGATCAATAATTTAATTATGCGAAGTTTATGCTCTGCTTAAGACACGCGAAGGAAAGAAATCTGTTTCAAACGTGTTCAAATTGACACAGAGTTTTCCAAGGTCTGGTAACAAGTAAGTCTCTAATTTGGTTTAGTCTAATTTTACAAGTCTCTTTAATATTCATATATACATTTGTATATACATTATTTCTTACATTTATTTGGAGGCTAGGTGGCTGAGCAGTTAAGCGCTCGGCTTCCGTACCGGGGTCCCACGATCGAAACCTGATGAAAACTGAGATTTTTAATTTCGGGACCTTCTAGTTCACCCAGCTCTAACTGAAATTAGTTGTGGAAACGTAAAGTTGTGCTGGCCACATGACATCCTCGTAAACTGTGGGCCACAGAAACAGATGACCATCATCTACCTTATCGATTGTAGTATATGGAAGTGGAATTTTACTTTTCATAATATTTATATTATCATATAACAAAGCTGTTAGTTATCTAAGATACATAGCGATAGCTATGGCTATATTATTGTATAATTAATAAAATTGTGTATTTGTTTTTTGTTCCTTCAACTCAATTAAACATAATATACCATATTTCTACATACATTTTAATTACATAAGATATTTTCATCATTAATGTTATATTAAAAGTTTTAGAAAAGACGCTATACACGCGTAGGATAATTTATCCCCCTTGATGACAAAAGTGGTCATAATCGAATTGCGATAGACGAACAATATATGAATTATTTAATTCTTTCTCTCCGTAATTATTTTCCCACGCTTTAAAAGAAGTCTTAATTTTGATAATTACTATTTCACTACCCCTGTTATGATCGGGCTTCAATAGCTTTGTTCAGAAAATGTATTTGGTTTAGAATTAAAGGGAAATGCATGCTCTTCTTATATAATTCAAAGTCAAGTTTAAAATAATCAAAACATTAATTTAATTTGAAGAGGTCAAAATCAACAATGGTATCATCGATTAGGAGAGAAAGAGTTAAACTGGTTGAAGGTGGCTGTAAAGGCGGCTGAATCGCGCTGCAGGACTTTGATAAATCTAAAAACAAAATATAACAGAAATTTGAAATTTATTTTTAAAATGTGTAAAAAAAAAAAAAAAGAAACATTTCGTAGCTAAGTGAAATACTTTTCAAATAATAGGTGTCTCAATAGAAAATGTAAACGTAACTATTATTAAGTTAAACAACACAACAGTGAAGAAGGTTAACGATCTAGTTAACAAATATCTCTATTTCCAGATAAAGATGAAGGTCCTCATTTTGATATGTCTTCTTCTGCCAATTATGCAAGTGGTACTCGGGGAACCATGTTTGGTATGTTGACTACTTATTGAAGAGCAAGATACACATATTTAATAGTACATCAAATTTAAAGTGATTAGAGCTAATGTCTTTAAAAAAAAACGGAATTTTTATTCTCAGAATAGATTTTAAAGTTATGAAATTTCGGCATTCGTTTAATATTATAATGTAACACGTTTTTTTCGTCACGTCACAGAGTTCTTTCCGACACAAGACAACAATATATCCATCATATGATAATTTTCTATCGGGTATTTCACACGGTTTAAACCGGCTTTTTTGAAGCTTCTGCCCATTTTGCCAAATGAAACCGCAGAGGATCACTTATTTTAGTCATAATCATTTTTAGCGGCCCCCAAAAGGGGAAAATACGCTATTAGTTTTGTGCGGCCTGACTGTCCGTCTGTCTGTCTGTCTGTCCGTCTGTTTGTCTGTCCGTCACTCCCGTTTAGTGCTCAGAAAGTAGAAGAGAAAATGAAAATCTGACGTCACTATAATATAGATCATTCAAAGTTCTGATGCAACGGCTACTTTTTTTTCTAAAAGCTCAAAATCTAATTTTTAAAAATCATTTATGCAAGCAGTATTTTATAGAGAAAAACCTAATTAGTATGCATTATAAATAAAAACTAATTTAAAACAATTAATAATGTTATAAATTTCTTTTAATTTCAAGTTTATCTTTGTTCGAAAATAAAAGTATTTGCTATCTAAGGAATAAGGAAATTGAATTAGCGAATCAATTATATTACATCAGTCGGTCCAGATTCACATCTAACTTAACTTTCACCTACACCTATCCTTTGATCTGCTGGACCGCTAGGGCACTACATAAGATCTGTCAACCTTCTATCTGCATTCTTATCTGTCATTTGTCTTTGATATAATTTCATTCGGATGTTCTTTCTGAAAATATTGAAACCTGCCTGGGTGGATCACTTCGGGGGCCTATTTTAAGTTTGTGTTTCCACATAAACTGTCTTTGTAACCTTGTTTTTTGTTGTGTTGAACTCTGCAACTAGCGTGTTGATAATGTACGTAGTCGCCACGTCGACATAGGATTGAGAAGACTGATGTATCATTTCAATAACTAAAAGACAAAATATTAACAAAATAAAGCAGTTGTATCGATTATTTTAATTCAAAAATGTATATAGTTTCTTATATATTTAGAGTAACAATAATTAATTTGTGCGACTGGACATTGGTCTTGTGTAACGCAATGTCATGTTTTAAGCATAAATTTTACTTACTTTTTGCGTTATACTTAATTTTTAATGTAAAACACTTATTTGGGGGCCCCCTCAAGTGGGGGGGGGGGGGCTTGGGTGGATTTTCAAATTCTCCCCCCTCCTCCCCTCACCCTAGCTACGCCACTGGAATCATTGTAGGATGTAGGAAAAATAACGTGTACAAGATTTTTACCGGACATACAAACAAAAACTGATTTTGCCTACTATCAAGATACGAATTCTTATTGTCACTATTGTATTTGTATCCCAGGAAGGTGCTACATTCAGAGACACGTCAAACTGTAACCAGTGCGAGTGTCTGGAAGGAAAGAAAGTCAATTGTAGAAAATATTACTGCTTCGAGCTGACTGAATGTTACCGAGACAACTTCTTGATAGGCGAAGGCTCAAGTGACTGTTGTTATATGTGCAGCTAAAGTCATCAGGTAAAACATATTTATTTATTCAAACTTGAATGATTTTTTTTTCATTGATTGTCTTTACTTTGATCCAATTGAACAAAGCAAAGACTCAGTAGATATAAAGACTCAGTAGAAAAAAGACTCGGTATATATAAAGACTCAGTAGATATAAAGACTCGGTAGATATAAAGACTCAGTATATATAAAGACTCAGTCGTCACTCAGTAGATATAAAGACTCAGTAGATATAAAGACTCAGAAGATATGAAGACTCAGTAGATATAAAGACTCAGTAGATATGAAGACTCGGTAGATATGAAGACTCAGTAGATATGAAGACTCAGTAGATATAGGGCCTAAAGACTCAGTAGATATGAAGACTTAGTAGATATAAAGACTCAGTAGATATAAAGACTCAGTAGATATAAAG
>JADKLZ010055698.1:0-12924 GCA_021533235.1 Biomphalaria straminea | reverse complement strand
ATACATGTGTTTTCACGAAGTTACTTCCTTTTCCCAGTCTTTATGTCTATGCTATTTTGTGAATGAAATAGTGCGGATTGGGTCCATTCACACCGTGGTGCTTTGAGAAATATAATATAGATATCTGCGAATATAAAAATCCTGTTGAAAATACTTTCATTAGACATTACCGAAAGGTTACATATCTCTCTATTCCTAGATCTAGGCCTAGGTCTAAAACTAAAGATGATAGAACTTCTCTTCGCAAATATAGTTTTAAGCTTTAACACATGAACATACTAATTATAGTCCATTCATTTCATATTTTAATCAAATTGACATTGACATTTGTTTTCTACAGCATTTTTACATGATTGTAACTATTTTATCCTAATATCGCGTAAATTAAGGTCAATTTGCTATTTTTAGCTCCATTCATAATTTTTTTTACGTGAATTCGCTTTACTTAGAACATTATTATTTTCTTTAATTGTTTCTAATGCACTATATCACTGACTACATCAGCAATACGCAAGTTAAGACCCGCGGGCAGCGGGTAATATCTGTCTAGTATATATATAATATATATGTAACATCAAATTTCTATAATAATATATTTAAGTCTATGTTAGATTTATGTAGACAGTTTATGCTATGGGGTACTGTTGCTAAGTAATATCGCAATTTGCTTCCGCACAGATTGATGATCAGTGATCACGAATTTGATTCCCAGTGAAACTTTTTAACTTTTTTTTTTTAAACTTAAAATATTTATAAAACCCATAGGTCCACCCTACTCTAATAATTACTTCACAGATGTAATAGGTACCTGGCATTAGTTACCCTTAGAAAATAATGAACCTTGCATCTTCTGTGCTAAAGATTGTAAAAATGATGTCGTCATTATTCATTTAAATCTTGTAGGTTTAGACGCATCCTCCCACGCCTTTCGGCGCAGTGGGCGGCAAGCTTTCTCCACAAGGATCAGTCACTTGAAATGTCTGATGCCTCTTCCCACCTGGTATCCAACCACTGGGTTCCTCCATGAAAGTGTGACGCCAAGTTATACATTTTTGTTGAGCCACATTTAGTCTATTCAATTTTTTTATTTTGGCAGATGACTTCCATATCTCACATTTAATAAAGTTTGCGTTGTTGCACTAACATTCTCAGTATCGATATGAAACAATGTTTCGAAAGCTTCGATAAAATATTCTCAGTTAAGCAAAGTTGATGATGTCTTATACCCGTAATAACAAATAGAGATTAACAATCTCTTCAGCGGAACCCTGCACAGTGAACGCTTTGACAGGGAACATTTCAGAAAACAGGGGCGCGGTGACTGAGTAGTTGGGCGCTTGGTTTCCAAACCTTGGTTCGAATATCAGGATTTCAAGGGCGCCCCTGAGTGCACCCAACTCTAATGGGTACCTGACTTTAGTTGGGGAAACTAAAGGCAGCTGGTGGTTGTGCTAGCAACATGACATCTTGCTTTTTAACCCTTGGCCAAAGAAGCAGATTACTTTAACATCATCTGTCCTTCAGCTCAAAAGCTCTGAAAGGGGAATTTACATTTTTAGACAGCAAAATAGTCGTTTGAACCTAGCGCCCGAGGCCAGGTACTAATTCCATTTCTTTACCCAACTACATCAACGCCCACCATCACATTGCATTCAAAACGGTAAACTTTATTATGCGTACCGAATCAGATAACCCATTTGAAATAAACCGTGCTGAGATTACTCCCTTAGAGCACGGAAGAGGCGTGCAGTGACTTGTAGGGTCGCCTTATCCCCGTACAAGGACAGACCCTTTGCCACACATGGACCAGTTCTCTCTCTCTCTCTCATTACCTTGTCCCGATCGTTCATCTTGCAGAGCGCGACATTGGTAAAGAATGTGCTCTATTGTCTCATCGTCCTCGAAGCAATGGCGGCACCATGTGTCGAAATTCTCTCTCCATCGCCCAAAGTACGCACCTATTGGGCAATGTCCGACTCGGAACTGGGCTAGGACTGCTTGTTCCGCACGGCAGAGCGTCCACCACGCGTCCTTTCAGTCTAGTCTACTCAACTGCTTGTGTAGCTCTCGGCCTTTCTCGGAAGCGTCCCAGCTAGCATAACACTGTGCCAATAATCTGTTGTCGGCTAGGGATCGTACTGTCACAAGACTGTACGGTTCATCATTGAAGGTGCACGCTGCTACCGCGGACTTCGCTAAAAGGTCAGCCCTCTGATGACTAACCAGACCACAATGGGATGGAACCCACTGTATAAAACTATTTACATTGAGCTGCAGAAGGCGCTCCACCTCTGTGAGGAGTGCTTCTACCTGTCCGACACCTGCAAGCTGCCCTTCAAGGGCATCATGGGCAGAGATTGAATCGGTAAAGATGACCACGTCCGCTGGGGCCGCGGATCCATCTCCGACTCTCTCCGCTACCCACGTCAATGCTACGAGCATTGCTTCGAGCTCCGCTTCTGTGCTGCTCTTGCCTCTGCAGGGCCCACTCAGCTCCACACTTTCGGGGTTGCCTGAGAGTCGAACCACCGCCCCATACCCAGCCTTTGGAGTGCCCTCGAGCGTGTTCACGGAGCCATCCGCGAAGATAGTGGTCATTCCTGCCGGGTACGAAGCGATGTTTTCTCTGGCAGTTAGTAGTAGCCGTTTAGGATCGCACTGCTTTGTGACTTCCGGGTCAATCAAGCTCCTCTGCACCGTCGGCATGCGGAAAGCTTTGTCAGGGGGGAAGGCACCGGTCGAGGGAAGAGCAGCCCGCTCTCCCGGTAGATTCATCTCTCTGACCAGCCCACGCACCACATGCATGAAGCAGGGCCGGTTTTTGAGACGTCTCTTACCCTCCCAGTTGTCGACCAGACTTCTGAGAGGGCATCCCTCCTCCAGCCGCCCGTATCTCTCGTGAGCTAGCAAGACGGCTCGCTCTCTTCGCAATTTCAACGGCGGTACATTGGCCATGATCTCGCCAGCGTCTTATGGCTTGGTTCTGGACAGCATCGAGCTTCGCTAGAGACGTTTGCGATGCCTAAACTTGAACTGGGAGACTGTAATCCAAATGAGACCGAACTGCACCCATGTACAGTGATCTTAGTACACCCGCATTCGCCCCCCCCCCACTTCGTTTCAGCTAGCTTCTTTACGATATTCAGCCTCACGGAAGCTGTTTCGCGTACATGCTGGATGTGGTCGCACAGTGTCAGTTTCTGATCGAGGATGACCCCTAGGTACTTAGGCTTTTTGTCCCATTCCAGAATCTTTCCGTCCATCCTTAGCCCAACTGGTTCTTTGATAATATCACGTCCAAGTGTGAACCAAGAGTAAACACACTTCGAGTGGTTCACCTCAAGGCCCCATAGCCTGGCGAAACAGGACACTGTCGTCAGCGCCTGTTGTAGAGTGCCAATGAGTTGCTGGCGATCTCTACCCGACTCCCACAACACTATATCGCCTGCAAACAGAAGTTTCTGACATCGTAAGAGGCCCGGCAAGTCGTTGATGAACACTAAAAATAGTTAACAACTGAGCGCCGACCCCTGCGGCACTCCCTGCTCAAGCGGAAGTTTCCTCGAAACGCTTTTACCAACTCGTGTCTGCACCGATCGTTCCGTGAGGAAATTTTGTATCCACCTAAGCATATTAGAACCCACTTTAAGGTTCATTAGTTTTAACA
This sequence comes from Biomphalaria straminea, assembly GCA_021533235.1. Taxonomy (NCBI): domain Eukaryota; kingdom Metazoa; phylum Mollusca; class Gastropoda; family Planorbidae; genus Biomphalaria; species Biomphalaria straminea. Next base: position 9,257 of record JADKLZ010055698.1, on the reverse strand, counting down.
ACAGACCAGGCCGCCAAACTCTGTCATATGCTTGTTTCAGATCGATAAAACCGCTAGCGTCGACTGCCCGGGTCGATTTGTGTTGCCCCACTGGAAGCCGTCCGCCACCTTCTGCTTGAATAGCGTCACTTGGTCCATCGAGTTGCGATTTTGCCTGAATCCGCCCTGTTCAGGTGCAACTAGACCTTTCGTTTCCAAGAACCATACGAGCCTTCTGTTGACCATGCGTTCTGCCGTCTTCCCAACGTCAACGAGATGGGTCGATAACTTTCCGCACGATCTGGGACCTTCCCCTTTTTCAGTAGGGGAACAATCGTTGCTTCACGCCATGCCTTAGGGAAATCCCCTTTAGTCCAAGTCCGATTGACCAATTCCAACAGTTTCCGTCTGCATCTCGTTGCTAAGACCATCTGGCTCCGGCTCCTTACGTAATTCGCACTTCCAAAGTGCAGTTGCAGGCGCTCCGTGGGTAAAGGCGTTTGTGAATGTACTCGTCTCGTCTTCGCTATAGAACATGCAGCTTTTGGATTTGGCCTTTCTGATGCCATTAAGGGCGTTCGACACGTCACTCCGTTTCGCCGACTTAGATATAGCCGCGAAGGCACGGTTTAGAGCGTCCGACCTGTGTTGGTCTGTGACCGCCATGCCTTGAGCCGTTAGCAGGGGCGCTGCTGCTTTTGGTTCTTTCGCCCTAGCCATGTTATTAAGGAGTTTCCATGCCTGTCGTCCGTCCGCAAGGTCTAGATGGGCACAAGTCTTTTCCCATTTCAGTCTCGTACCCTCCGCAATGGCTTCCTTTACCTCAACCGACAGCTTATTGTAAGAGCGTCTGGTATCATCGTTTGGTTGACGACTGTGCCGCCTGCGTGCGGCCCTCCTCAGTCGGACTAGGCGTGCCAGAGCGGGAGACCAAAAGGGTCTGAACCTACGCCCTCCATATGACCTCGGGATAGCCCTACGAGCGGCGCTCAGAATTGCCCTCACGAAGAGTCCTTATGCTTACCAAATGTTTCCATAAATTAAAATGTTTACTCTAATATTTGTATGTTTGTAGATCTACATTTATATTTCACTGTACTTGAGTTCTTAGTATATATATATATATATATAATAGCTTGTAAAGGTCCCTCCTTGAAAGGGAGCCTATAGTAAGACTAACAGTTTTCAATCTGATTCTTCTTCTTCTAGCCAGCTTTATTGCTGCTGAGCTGTGAGCTCTTTTTTTCAGACTGTGCCAAAGAAAAAAAATGTGCTGTTGTCTTCAGTTGTTCAGCACTGCCATAAAGGGTGTTGGTTATGTTGGGCTGTAGTGGAAGTAGGGTCTGCCTAAGGCTCTATGGTGGATTAGGGAGGGGCATTCAAAGAAGATATGGATTACAGTTTAATAAGGGTAGGCGCAGTGTCTGCAAAGGGGTAGATGTGTGTTCAGATGGTAATTTAACAGAGATGTGTGTCCTGTACTTAGTTGGAAGATTGTAGATTTCTCTTTGCGAGGGAGGAATTTTAACTGTGGCAAATTCGGCACTAATGTTTTTTTAATTGCTTATTGTTGAACAATAATTGGAACATGGTTATGTTTTTCTAAACGAATCGACTAGCATGGTTGGTTTGTGGGATAAAGATTTGAACCAGAAACTATCTGTGACTATATGTTTGGTTGTAGGGATGCAAATAAACCTAAGCCCCAGGTGTGAAGAATTTCATGCCAATACTTCTTGTAAAGCATGGCTTAATGGCTGAGCAATACAAACTCTTGGCTTGGAAATTTTAACTTTAGAATATTTTAGGATGCACTGACTCCACCCAAATCTAATGAATGCATGACATTCGTTTAATCTTAACTTCGCGCAAATGTAAAAAAAAAACAATGGCAAGAAAGAAAGCTGTTATAGAACTTTGTCAGATGTCCAAAATGGTTCGAGACTTCATCCATTTAATGAACCATGTGACCAGAGAAAGGCTTTTATCTCATGGCCAGGATGAGAGATTGACTCTTCACAGACCTCTCTGTCTAGTGTCCCCCTGCAACTAGGTGATCAAATAATAACACCCGTTTGGTCATAGGATACGGCTCCTTGAGCCCGCATGAGTGCCCCTTCCCTCGCGAGGCCGGAGGCCAAGCCCATGGGGGACCCTCCATATGCCTATACTGTCCCACCGAACCCTTGCGAGGGTCCATCACCACCCGTATGGCCCCCGTTAGGTAACGGATCGGTGGGGGGTTCGGACTGGTTAGCGAGCCTTTCTTACATCCCTACCACGTGTAATGTACCCTCTCTCGAGGACATGGGCGCCCGCAGGGGGGTGCAAGGGTGTGCACTTGCACTCCCCTGGACTCTAAGTAGCCAAATTTTAGTATTTTTTTCGTACCACCAAATCAATTAACTTCTAAGTAGCAGCTGAACATGTAGTGGTTCCGTTGGCTTATGTAGTACGGTAGATTAGCCCAGGCGTATGGAATGGATGACCAACCATTGTGCCTCTGAATTGTGAGTAGCCACATTGTAGCCATTAAAAAAAATATTTTATAATGAAATACATCATCCAGATGTGTTTTTATTATGTAGATGTTGATTTTGTCAGAATCCATAGGGGTTCAAGTGCACCTCCATGTATCCCTCTACCTCTATGCATTATTGATTCGAGTTAAATAAATTAATGTTCAGGAAAATTGTGCGCATCATCTTCTAAGTTTAAATGGACTATTGTACTATTGGACTATTGTAAAGTGTAGTAACTTAACAAGTAGTACTTCCACTGAAGTACAGTTGTAAAGATACGCTATTATTGTAACTGGAATAGGCCAAACACTGCTTTTTATTCTCATATATAAAAATATCTTCAAGATTGGAATTATTTGCACAAAAAAAGATATCCAGAACGCACGTTTATGTATAGGGTTAGGGTTTACTGGGCGAGTTAGGGTTTGGAAAAATATCGCCCCCCCTCCAAAGTTTTGGATCCGCTAGTGCTTGCACCCCCCTACGAAAAATCCTGTGGGCGCCTATGCTCGAGGATACGTGTGGTAGCCCACTGAGAGCTATATGTGCTACCGTTCTTAGCCTATCCACTTCCCTGTATGAACGTTTCCATGGAAGCGCCACGCTGAGGCGACGGTAGCTGGAATTCCTGGTTATAGTGTAACGAGCTTAGTTCAACCTTTCGATTGTTCTAGACGCCAGGTCAAGTAAGTGGGCTGTCCAGCGTAAACAAGTTAATTTTAGAATAGCCAATCATAGAAAGGGGTTAAGGGAAAAAATTATACACGTCATCTTCCAGAAGGTCAAAGTTACTAAAATAGTTAGCTGAGAACATTCTATGCTTCTGGAAGATACGATTTGAAAAAGTATAAATAAGAGGGAAAAGAGTTAGTCGGGGTCCTCGCTTAGTAATGGTTATAGTGGAAGAAAAGTTCTTGTATCGTATTTAATAGAGCGATGGTCCTATGTTAAATCTTCTCTTAGAAGTCTACTAGAGAGTAAAGTGTTATACGATGTGATATAGAAGTTATTTATAAGTAAAGTTTTATTTGAGTTGTTGTTCAAGAAAGCAGAAGAAGTCATTAAAGCTTGTTCAAGAAACTACAGAAGTAATTCTTTCTTCACTTATTGAGTTTATCAGGTTATTATTAACAATCCTCGGCGTGTGACAAAGAGAAAGTAAAGTCACAATAGACCCAGCGGTAGTGTCCAATAGAGGAATGCGACAAGAAATGGAATAGTTTATAGTAGTCATTGTGGTTAATGATTCTATTGTCACAAATGTGGCTAGCAAGTTCTAGTATCTAGTAAAGAATATTATTTGTATATGGTTAGCCGTTTTCATAAATTTATTTAGTTGACTACAATTTTAATGTACCTTCATTGAAGCCTCTATTACTTATTACTTCCATGTTTCATTCCATGATGATCTAGAATTAATAGAGATCTGAGGCTTTTCGGAAACCAGGATAGAAACTTATGATCAGTGTATGTCCTTGAAAGGTGTTACTCGGTGCAGTCTTCGGTGATTACTTTAACTATTTTTAATGCGACGTTCCATGGGTACGTATGGAGAGATAGAATGTAGTGTTTCTTTCTTGTAGCTTTGGTATTAGAGAGTTATTGCCCTTAGTTTATTTCCTCTAAGGTTAGGAATGTGAACAGTCTGTACGTCATGGGAACTGATTGTTTTAGACTTACTTGAGAGAGAGAGAGAGAGAGAGGAGAGAGAGAGGAGAGAGAGAGGAGAGAGAGAGGAGAGAGAGGAGAGAGAGAGGAACAGAGAGAAGAGAGAGAGGAGAGAGAGCGGGAGAGAGAGAGGAGAGAGAGGAGAGAGAGAGGAGAGAGAGGAGAGAGAGAGGAGAGAGAGAGGAAAAGAGAGAGGAGAGAGAGAGGAGAGAGAGCGGGAGAGAGAGGAGAGAGAGAGGAGAGGAGATAGAGGGAGAGAGAGGAGAGAGAGAGGGAGAGAGAGAAGATAGAGGAGAGAGAGAGGAGACAGAGAGAGGGAGAGAAAGAGAGAGAGTGGATAGAGAGAAAGAGAGAGAGGGAGAGGAGAGAGAGAGGAGAGAAAGGAGAGAGAGAGAAGAGAGAGGAAGAGGGGGAGAGAGAGGGAGAGAGAGGGAGGAGTGAGAGAGGAGAGAGGGGGAGAGAGAGGAGAGAGAGAGGAGAGGAGAGGGAGGGAGAGAGGAGAGAGAGGAGTGAGAGAGAAAGAGAGAGGGAGAGAGAGAAGAGACAGAGAGAGGGAGCGAAAGAGAGAGAGTGGATAGAGAGAAAGAGAGAGAGGGAGAGTAGAGAGAGAGGAGAGAAAGGAGAGAGAGAGGGAGAGAGAGAAGAGAGAGGAGAGAGAGGGGGAGAGAGAGGAGAGAGAGAAGAGAGAGAGAGGAGAGAGAGAGGGGGAGATAGGGAGAGAGAGGAGAGAGAGAGGACAGAAAGAGGAGAGAGAGGACAGAAAGAGGAGAGAGAGGAGAGAGAGAGAGGGAGGGAGAGAGAGACAAGAGAGACAAGAGAGAGAGGAGAGAGAGGAGAGAGAGAGGACAGAAAGAGGAGAGAAAGAGGAGAGAGAGGAGAGAGAGAGAGGAGAGAGAGGGAGAGAGAGGCAGAGAGAGGGAGAGAGAGGGAGGGAGAGAGGAGAGAGAGAAGAGAGAAAAAGGACAGAAAGAGGAGAGAGAGAGAGAGGAGAGAGAGATAGAGAGTCAGTGGGTCTTGTTTACAGTTCAAGAAGGTTGGGCAGTTGTTTTCTGGACTTATGTTTATTTTAGGTTCTGCCAGAGTGTAGCACTGAGTGCTGAAAAGTGCCTTAGGGTCGCCAGCTGCTGATTTTTTTCTCAGGGTTGACTCCCGAAGCCTTTCCCATGATTGGGTATAGCTGCTAGGCAGCAGAGGTTAGAATTCAGGGCTTTTGACGCCGCTGACCCCAAACTGTAACACAATGCTGTTCCTTTAGATACATCAGCTGCGATGAGAGGATTGGGGGAAACTGCTGTGTAAGCGACAACGTTCCGACCACAGCTAATGCCTTCATCTCATTTCCATGAGATTATCCATAGTCGATTAGCGACTGACGGATGCCATAGAATTTGTCTTAGTTGTTTTAGTAGAAGAGGAGGGATTTTCTTTGCTTCTACCAATGTTTCTTTATAGAAATAAAACTTTCCCAAAGAGAGAGAAGGAGAGACGAGAAAGAGACATTGAGGCTAAAAAGAGATGAGAAAGAGAAAGAGAGAGAGAAAATAGAACGAGGGAGAGACTTGAAGGGTAGATAATCGAGGCGATGATAAATTATTATAAAAATGTGTATCGTAAAAAAAAAAGACAAGACAACTGTCTTATAAATCCTTACTGAGAATTTACTGCATGCATATAGTAGTTTGTTGACATGGCTATAGAACGTTGTGTAGCTTTACTAATAGCATCATTTGTTTATTCGTCTTTATTTAGCAATGAAACGTTAGACTCTGGATAGAAATATAAATGAATTTATATTGCTTTTCATATTACATATCAACTCAATAATACTGAATAAAAGTACTGCATGAAATGTGAATCTACTGTGAAAGTCAGATAAAGAAAGGTTTCCCTTTCAGATCTTACTATATATGGTGCAGAAGATGTTAGTGAACATTTCAAATAACAGGGGGCGTGGTGACCTAGTGGTTAAGCTCTTCTTAACATGGGGTCCAGAGTTCAAATCTAGATGAAGACTGAGATTTTTAATTTCGGGATTTTTAGAGCGCCTCTGATTTGACCCAACTCTAATGGGAACCTGGCTTTGTTGGGGAAATAAAGGCGGTTGGCTGTTGTGCTGTCCACATGACAGTGTGCTGTTTAACCGTTTTCCATAGAAATCCGCCCTGCAAAATAGCGCGTATGCTACTCCGCCGGTCTACTCATCTCATCTCATCATCTCAGCCTGTGGTCCCTACTGGGGCATAGGCCACCAACCAGCTTTCTACAGGCATCTCGGTTCTGGGCGAGTCTCTCCAACTGTCCCCATGTCTTGCCCATCTGCTTGGCTTCTGTTTCCAGATCGCGGCACCATGTGTTCCTGGGCCGTCCTCTATTCCTCTTTCCTTGGGGGTTCCAGGTTAGGGCTTGCCTTGTTATGTTGGATGCCGGCTTGCGCAGGGTGTGACCTATCCATCTCCAGCGTCTCTGAAGGATATCTATTTCAATGGGCTGCTGTTTTGTTCTTTGCCACAGTTCCTCATTCGAGATTTTGTCTGGCTAGCGGATCATAAGAATCTTCCTCAGGCAGGTGTTGATGAATACCTGGATTTTTTTGATGGTGGTGACAGTGGTTCTCAGGGTCTCTGCTCCATAACATAGTATCGGCTTAACAATGGTGTTAAATAGCCTTATCTTGGTGGTGGTGCTTAATTCCCTAGATCTCCAGGTGTTCTTCAGCTGATGGAAGGCTGCTCGAGCTTTACCAATGCGGGTTTTGACATCTGCATCTGTTCCGCCATGGTGATCTATATTGCTGCCTAGATAGGTGAAGCTTTCCACCTCTTCCAGCGCCTCACCTTGGACTATAATGGGTGTAATGTTTGATGCCTTTATTTTGATCACCTTGCTCTTTCCTCTTTTATGGTAAATCCCATTCTAGCGGAATTGTCTGCAACAATATTTATCTTTTCCTGCATCTGCTGCTGTGTGTGAGAAAGAAGAGCTAAGTCATCTGCAAAGTCGAGATCATCTAACTCAGTGGTTCCCAAACTTTTTTGTCTCGTGGACCCCTTGACATTTTTTCTGGTTTTCCGTGGACCCCCTGTTTAAGTTATATTGAATTTTTGAAAATTCATCAATTTAAAATTACACGTTTTGTTTAAATAATTTCCAACCAGTGACATGAGGAGTGAAAAAGTAATTTAAAGCTACATTTTGAGTTGACATCATTTTTTTACAATAAATTTATTAACAAAAATTGAAATTTAAACCCATTATGTAACAGTTAATATGCATCGATTACTATCACTAAAAACATTGGAAACTTTTTGTTTTTAAAGGTTTGCAAGCTCGGTGTCCATTGCTACGGAGATTATTTTTCATATTGAGATTTGTTGTTTTAGTAAAATGTTTCACAAAGAGCTGTTTTTCGTGGATTTCTTGATCCATAACATCATTATAACTAATGAGCTCTATGACAACCACAGAGAAGAAATAGGAGCACTGCATCATAAAAATTGGGACATTAACACTCTCTTGTTTGAAAAGAAAGTAATGAAGTTCAATTTCAAATACTTACGCTGTACATTCTACATTTCTTTTTGTTAAAGTTATAACTAGACAAAACAACACTATTCAAATATAGTTTTTAAATTAAAACAAACAATTTTTCACACACACATTACGCACTCCTTTGTGCTGAAAATTAGTTCTGCTGCAATTTGGTCCTCTCCTGGTGCTTTGTGATTCAACTGATGAATGTTCTTGTCATTTTATCTTCACTTTTGAGCAAGTAATTGCGTATTTAGTTTCTCATAACTACTTTGAAAACACATTGACGATATTCCTGCAATCAAGATCTACTACTGCTCCATTTGTTGCCACTGATATAATAGTTACAGGGTTTGCTTTTTCTTTGAACGATTCCTTCAAAACATCAAATGTGTTCGACTTTATTGTCAATTATCAGTTTTCACAAAACGAAATTTTGTTGTGAATTTCTTTATCCATAAATAAACGAACATGTGCCCAAAAATGCTTCATGACAGACACAACTCGGTTCATATATAGACCTTTGAATTATTTGTTGCTTAGAAGAATTCTTATCAAATATCAAATGCAGGTTTGTGTACAAAATAGTTTTAAAAACTTCAGCGGCTGGCTAAATCATTCATTGTTTTTTGCCAATTGTATGTCATTTTCATAATTTTGCAAGATATTTTAAGACACAGCCAACCATTATATTTTCCTTAAAATTTGAAAACAAATATTTTGTCAATTGTAGATCTTTCCTCAACTATATCATTGAGTGTTCAATAGTTTTTCAAATCTTATCAGGGTGGCTTTGTCTCCAACGATCCTCCAGCTTAGATGGTTTCATGGTGTCATTACAAAAAATGTGTTAAATAAAGACACATAGGCAATATAAGTTCGACGAGAAAAGAAGAAAACAATTTTGAAAATTAACACCACCATCTGTTTTATATTTAGATTCAGCCATGTTAAATATTAATTATCTCTAGACCAAATAGAGCTATTTAAATGAGGTATTAAAATTTAAAATATGTTTTTCATTCCAATAATACTTTCAATATTTAATGGCCTAGCTATAATAAAGCATAAATAACGTATATTTGTATGATATAATAGGTGATTTCATTAATGTGAGATTTATAGTAAACTCAATTCCATCTTAAATGAGATCCACTCTCGTGGACCCCCATTTGGATGTCATGGACCCCCAATTCTTTTTTTCCACTTTCGTGGACCTCCTGGAAGTCCTCGTGGACCCCTTGGGGTCCATATGGACCACTTTGGGAATCACGGATCTAACTGTTTCCACAGTGTCCACTGTATACCGTTTCGCTTCTGGTCTGTTGCTGTCTTCATGACCCAATCTATGGCTAGTAGGAATAAGAAGGGAGAGAGTAAACAGCCTTGTCTCACTCCTGTTTGGAATTCAAATGCCTCTGTCAGTTGTCTGCCATGCACTACTCTGCAAGTCATCCCTTCATATAACTTCTTGATGATGTTAGTAATTTTTTCAGGCACTCCATTGTGTCTTAAGTCTCCAGAGGGTCTGTCTGTCCACACTGTCAAATGCCTTTTCAT
>JADKLZ010055664.1:0-15576 GCA_021533235.1 Biomphalaria straminea | reverse complement strand
GTTTTACCTAGGTCAAATCAGTACCCACTCTTAGATGCCAGAAAGACGACTAAAAACTTAGTTCAAAGGCTACGACTGAGAGAAGTAATTAACATAGGTTAAATTGAATGTAAACGGGTCAAGGAGGCAAGGAAGAGTATTTAGATCTCGTGTTTTTTTTTTTTAATTTTAAGGAAAGATATAAAAGGATGAGTAGTAGCTTGGGAGGGGATAGACACTAAAAGGGCTAGAAAGTTAGACTTAGACTCGCTAGTTTTAAAAGTAAATATTTACTCATTTTATTGACTATTTTAACTGAATCCTGAATCTGCTTTATATATCGTTTGTACATACATTTATTATTTCAAGTTTGTGTTTAAATAAATTAAAACTTAAGAAAAACATATCAGCACTTTGTTACTTCATTAGATATTAAAGTGTTTTAATAATAATCAAGGCACCTCCGAACCTGCATATGTCACACGTTTATATCATTAAGGCAAATAAATATAATAAACACGTGACAGTCATCCTTCATTCTTTCGGAAGACCTTTAGTGTGCTCTATAATATGTTCTTCCTTATAAGCTAGGGTCTAGATTAATGCTTATCAACCTGTGTATCGCAAACCAATTACTTTTCGAATGCATTATCGCAGCCAGGATTTTTTCGGGGGGGGGATTTTTTTTTCAAAACAAAAATATCAGATATAGGTGTGTGTGCGTGTATGTATGTACATAAATTATCCATTCAATCTTTCGGAAGACATTTCTTGTATAATATAGATGCTTCTTGGAGTTAGTGGAAAAAATGTATACTTCCGCCCTTGCCAGGAAGAGGTCTGAGGGAGCGCTGGGAGCTCCCCCAGTTAGAGGCAAAGCCCTGTCGCCAAGCACTATTTCAAGAATTTAAAGTCAACAAAATGCGTATTGTGAGATATCTACAGTGTATTATCCTTCTATTAAAAAGATTCATTTTTAAAAAGCCTTATGTGCTATTGTTACTGTCTGAGACCCTCCAGTGTCGATCGGCGCATTGGCCAGCAAGCTCTTTCCACAAAACTTTGTCACTGGAAATGTCTGCTCTGACGACTTTCATGAAAGTTTGACGGAAAGTTGTACTAGAATGTTATTGCAAATCTTATTATGTCGTTTAGTCCGAAAACATGTCTCGCAAATCTCATGCGACGCTCTGTCACAACTTTACTAAGGGGTCGACTGTTAGTTTTGGCATTGGATTTTCTAATTTTAGACCCAATATCTATAAATGACTTTTAAAATCTGACTTAGCCATCTTTGTAGATTAACGTTTGGTCATTTTTTCAATTTTGGCAGATGACTATTCCCTGCACTTTTTTAATGTAGTCTAGCCACTGGTAGAAATGTTTAACATCTCTTGACAACGCTCTTGGAATTTGGTTCCTGTTTTAGATTTTATATCGAAAAGAGAAGACTGTAGTTTACCTTTGAATAATATTTAAGAATAATAATTAATAATAATAATTAATTAATAATATTAAAGACATATTTTTTCAACCTCAGAGCTCTTTGCTTTTTTTATTTTGAATAAGTATTTTTTAGCATCAACCCCTCGGAAAAGAGTTTAAACTCAAAACCCCTTTTGGCTACTTAGTGCGTAATTTCTTTTTATTGAAGTGATTTTACTTTAGCTTTAAACTACGCTGGCGGGGGGTTTAAACTATAAACCCCTTTGGCTAGGCTCGGAGATTTTAGAATTTGTAATTTGCTTTTTATATTCAAGATGTATTTCTTATCTTCAAAGTCACTGAAAAGTGGTTTAAAATAAATATCCCTTTGTCTACGCCTATAGAATTAGAGTGTGTAATTTGCTTTTTTATATTAAAGTGGTATTTTTAAGCTTCAACCCCTACTGGAAGGGATTTTAAACTCAAAACCCTCTTAGGCATTACTGATAGAATTTCGAGTGTATAGTTTGCTTTTTAAAAATATTTTAGAGTTATTTTTCGCTACAAACCCCGCTGGCGGGAGGTTCAAACTCAAAACCCATTTGGCTATGCCCATAGAATTTTTAGTGTGTACTTTCCCTTTTTATATTGAACAAGGGTTGTATTGTAAATTTTGGAGGGGGTTTTAAAATCAAAATCTTCCTTAGATTTATTCTTGGAATTTAGATATTGTCAATTGAATTATTTCTTTTTATAGAAGAGGGGGATTTAAGTGCAAATTCCCCATTTTCTGCGCTGTGGTAAGTGATGGTTTTGTATTAGAATCTTATGTAAAATAAAGAAAATCAAAAATATATCAGTCACTAAATTTCGACAACCCACCCCCCTGGCAACGCCCATGATGGTAGATCTGGATGCAATCTAGCATATATTCTGGGTATAGTCTAGATCTAGATCTAGACAATATAATAGAATTCAGTCATTTTACATTTGAGTAAAAATCAAGTAGGTTATCGGCTTACTGTATTTGTTACTGAAAAAGAAATTACTAGCTATAGTGTTTAACAAAACATATTTGGGAAAATTATTGGAAGGAATGACACACTTAGCCACCGCACCAGGTGCCAACACAATTGTCTTGGAGGTTTTCATGCTGTTTTTAGGCTATCAGTTAACGTCATTTTACTTATTACATAAGAATAAGAAGAGTCTTATTAAATACGAAGTATAGTTTTATTTGCTATTATGTAAAAAATAAAGTCCATTTTTTTATTTATTACTTCAAACGATCAAAAGAAGTCTATAGCTTGAATATTCCTGGCATATTGCTGAGTTCCATAGGGGCCACATGTGCGTTTGTGTGATGACACTATCTCTTTTTATAATCTTGTTTGTAATCAATGCGTGTTCTGACAAACTACATAATAACAAGGCTCGTCTTCGAGTCTAAAGATAAATGAGGAATGCAGTATTTCCATTGACTGAGCAGCCCTGGCTGTGACATACATATTTTGCCACATCTATGGCAAGCCTAAACATTGTCCGCCGGTGGTCGATCAATATTTTCTTTTCGCCATCTGCGTCTGTCATCAAACAATTTATATAAATTTGTTATAACTGTAAGTTTGTCAGAAGCGGAAATGAATATATACAGGTTTTTTTTGTTATGGTATGCATTTTTTCTATTTGGGGAAAAATAGTATTTTCATGTATTTTAACTGTAGTTATTTATTTATGATAAGTATAAATTTAGGCAATCTATCACTGAGTAGCAGCACACAAAAAAAAAATCTCTGAATATCAGCATCCAACTCTTTAAAATTGGTTTTAACGGCATGAGCCACCAATATCATCTGGCAAACTGTTTTACAACTGGCCAGCACGTGTGGCTCAGACATTCAGTCCAGCGGGCCAGTTTTCACTTACGGGGGAGGGGACTATTGCGAGTAACTAGAAGCTAAGGCTGTAAGCTTTGGGGTGTAGGGGCTCGTTTTAATGGCTGGCCACCCTTCTAGAAATGAAAACTCTGAATTCAACTTATACTGCTTTGCAACTATACCCAAAATTCAAGAGTTACGGAAATCAACCCTGTGAAAAAAAAATGTAAAAAATTAGGAAACTTTTTAATTGTATAACAATAACTTATTTTTACTCAGTTTAAAGCAAAGTCTTGACATTGGGAAGCATTGTTAAGTTTTATATGTATACAAAACATACATATTTTTTAATTCTCTTTTTAAATTGAATATTAGATTATATATTTAAAAATCAAATATCCTTTACTCAGAAAAATACAGAAATTGATGGAATCATTTATCCATATAGTAGCACATTTCGTTTTTAATATTAAAGGTCGATACTGATTGAAAAACAGACAGACATCACTTTTGATATTAAACTAGATAAAAACATCTCATAAAATTTTTAACTGATAAATGTACTGTTTTTATTGTCATCATTTTTATTTATTATTTTTTATTTGTATTTTTTTGCATTTATTTGTTTTCAGATAATAGTGTAATTATAAAAACAATACAATGAATAAGGAGAAACAATCCAAAGTTCACATATGGTGCCTTGATGGCGTTATAGACTAAGGAAAATATGAAGTGGAAGTTATACTTATTAAATATATTTCAACATGAATTTTTTTACAACATCAGGTTTTAGTTACAACAAAAAAGAGGAGATTGACTTTTACGGAACCTCTTTTTTTTTACAAGGCTTCGTCATTTCCAAATAAATATGTAAATAAAATGTTAACATGCTATTTTATTGTCTGACTGAGATCGATAGGGCGTGACTTCATAACACTTGTCAGTGCACTAAAATATCACGCAGACTTAAGCTTTTGAGTGAGAAATAAGACACCATTAGAAGCATTGGGTTCATGGAGCGTAGTGTTTTCTGGGGACATGTAGAGTGATTTGTTCAGGTAATTTTCTTTGTAGTCACAAGAGAAGTTGAAAATATTTTAAAAAGGCTAGAATTTACATTTGATTTGTGTCCAGGAATTGTTTCTTAAGTCACATGTGAAGTTGCAAATAGAAAAAAATTGCTAAAAATATTATACAAAGATTCAAAGAGTGAACTAGTTATATTATATTTATAAAGAAAACTATCAACACCTTAGTTAATGTGTTTCCAGGCTATATATTTAATTTTATTTTACTTTGAACCCCGCCCACTTCGCTATTACTTAAAGTAATATCATGATAGGAAGTTAAACGCTCTCTCATAATATCATTAACAGCCAATTCTAGAATATACTGCTTTGAATAGGACCAGCCCGTAAATACCATTACTCTCTGTGATAAAAATTTTCCGTCTACTCAGGGTAACACTCGGGTCTAGCATTAACTTAATCTATTTTTAATATTTTTTATTCTTTTAACCTAACCCATACTGCGCTAAGACACACTAGTACCACCCCTCCGATCCAACCCCCCCCCTTTCTCTAGGCATCGATGTCACATTGTATCTTATAAAGCTTATTATATCTCGCGAGACAATTGATAAGGGTACACACACATGTAGTTAAGTCGTATCTAATGTAACTACGAAAAATATTTTTTCACCATTGAATGCGGCTTGAAAAGTTTAGTTGCAACGGCTACTTTTAGTTTTCTTTAAGCAAACCGTTTAATTTATAACATTAATTATGCAAGCGATTTTTTAATAACAAAACACCAATTCTAAAACAATTACGTAAATGTAAGGGAGGAAATGTTACTATAAGAAATGATCTAGGCACAAAGATATCAGGCACATTTTTTTAAAATGAACTTCTGTCCGTCTGTCAAACTCAGGGCGCCTAAACTAGAAGAGATACGAAACATATTAAATGCGGCTTGAAAAGTTTAGGTGCAACAGCTACTTTTAGTTTTCTAAAAGCAAACCGTTTAATTTATACTTTTTAATAACAAAATACCAATTCTAAATTAATTACGTAAATGTAAGGAAGGAAATTCTACTATAAGAAATGCTTTTGACAGATAGATATCACGTACATTTTTAAAATAAACTTTTAGCAGCGACTTTCGTGTACTAGCGTAAAGCCCGTCAATGACATGATTCAAAACTAATTTCTTAAACTTTTTTAAAAATCAGATTTAAAAAAAAAAGTTGTTTAGTGCCCCCATTAGAATGAAAGAAGCATATTTTTGTGCGTTTTGTCTGTTGGTTGGTCTGTCCGTCACGGTTAGATAAAAAAAAACACTAAAGGCTTTTGAAAATATGATTTATCCTTTACTGTTCTTTCAGAAATATTGCGATAGTTTAAGGATGGGAGGATGCAGGAATTGAGCCAGGCACCAACGATAAATCCGAACTACAGTCTAGTGCGCAAACATCAAGATAAGGCAGGTTTATACCCTGCTCGCCATCCTTCTTTGTCCAGCGAGAAAATAATTATTTTCATCTTAGAAATAGGTGGATCTGACAGGGATCCGACTACGACGGGGGCCGCCTCTGAGTTTGTGTATCACACAAACTCTCTTTGCAATCTTGTTTTATTTTATTTTAAAACGTGTGTAATTTTCTAAATAGAATACCTCCCCATCCTCATCCGAAAAAAATGACATGTCGAAAATGTAATAGTTAAACATTGTAATAAACATTGCAACATAATATAATTATGTCTTAAATATTGTAATATTTATGTAAATTTTAAATACGCACCATCCTTCACTAACATTTATCTATCTTTATAGTAATAAATAAAAAGATTATGTTTTTTGTTGATGTGTTGTTAACAATGTTTTGCATAACTTTTCATTGAAAATGTTTTTTTTTTTTAGTTAAAAGTCAACTAGAAATAACATTAATTAAACTCTTTAATATTTTCCTCTTTAACATTTTGGAAAAAAAATGTAATATCATTTATTTTTTTTTGTTAACTATAGTTCATTTCATTTACAATACATTATAACTGCACCAGCGACTGTGTTTTTCGGGGCGACCTAAACGTTTACACAAATAAATAAATAAAAAATATGAATAAAAAAAAGTTTATAGTCGTTTTTATGTTTTGATGGGGCTTACGGTTCATTGGATCTAATTCTATGGTTTTCTACAAATATTTTTTTTTTTTGTGTAAAAATAAAAACCAGCATTTATGTTTTAGGCGAAATGAGTAGAAAAGTTTTTAATTATTGGAGATTTCCGCTGCTGTCTCCTAGAGCATCTTGTGTCCTTGTCATCATGTTGTTGTGATGCATTGCATCATTTCTGCATTTCGGGTCGTTTTGGGTCATGCTCTTCTGAACACAACACAAATGTTACGGTACCAATCAACAGCCTTGCACTACTGAAAAGTGAGAGATAAAGAAGGGTTGACACTGTATACATTAAAAAAAAAATATGAACAGATCACAAGAGAAAGAATGGGGCCGGCAAAGCTTCCTAATTGCTCACATTTAAAGCTAATAAAAGAAGCCATTATTTTCTGAAGGCGAATAAGTGAAAAAAAAAATATTTGCTAGCAGTCACGGGTAAAAAAACGTCCTGAATTGAAGACTGCAGTCAAAACAGTCGAAGTCGAAGTCTTTCTCCTATATTTAATGTATGTACATATATGATACAAGCGAGTGGGTTTACTACACAACACAGAGACGAAATGGCTATATGGGCAACCGGGCACACAAATTGGCCAGTAGGTTCATCGAATTGACTACATTGAATGGCAAAATATTACGTAAATGTGATTGGCATACTTTTATATGTCATAAAAGAACTTGACAGATCTTTCTGCGCAATACCAAATACATGCTTTACTTATAGTGGAATCACTTAGACCTGTATCCATATAACCATGCTACTGGTGATGTAAAATCCAATAATAAGACTAATTGGTTTTAAGCCATAAACTCCTACTGCAGTAGGAAACGTTTTCCCGTTTTTGTCCTAAACCGTTGTAAAACGTTTATAAAATCCCCTATTCAATATATTTGATTTAAACTTTTTAAAAACAAGATTTCTTCTAGTCTCACCGCAAGCGTGATTACAAATCATTTTGGAGATTACCGATTCTATTTTATTTAAAAAATTGGGAAGGTTTTTTATTTTTTAAATATTTTTTCCAACGAACCGGCCCACAGCCCCAGTGTATAAGCCCCCACGTCGGAAAATAAGAATTTTTGAAGTTTTTTTTTTATTCTAGTGGTATTAAACGTATATATTTTTTAAAACTAGACATATAGTTCTATTTTTTTGAGTTGTTTGTTTGTTTATATGTATTAGATCTTAAATTTGATTATTTTTTTTAAATAAATATTTCTTAGAATTTTTAAAATAAGGAGTTATTCCTCTTTGCTTAGGACTACAGAAGGACTTTTCGTAAACGGAAATAGGAGCTATTGGGTTAACAAACAACATACGGTTTATATTTTGTACTAGTCGACTGGCGGCGTAGCATAAGCCGCCATTTCGCATGGCCGGCCTTAGGCCACTGCAACTAATGTGATCGCAATGGGTCCCGCACTTTCATAGGAACCGCGTCATTGCAAGGTGTATAAATTATTAAATAACATCTTTTTAAGACCCGCGCTAATTTTAGGTGTATAAATTATTAAATTAAACCATTTTATAACATATTACATATTTCCTGCGGCTTTTGATTTACCGGGAGCTCCTGGAAATCTGCTGAAATTGTAAAATATACGAAAAAGTCCTGGAAATCTCCGGAAATTATTAAAATCTTTTGAAAACTAAAAAAACAAAATTTCCGGAAATATTTAGATAAAAATTGTCATTTTTAGGTGTCATTCAAAATGGAAAACACCAATCCTACATTATCCAATACTCGTAATTATGGAATCAGGTGGAAGAAACTTCTCCCCCCCCCTCTCTTTTTTTTACATTAGGTAGATTTTGTGACGGTGAATTGTCTCCCACCCCTTTTTTTTGATGGGTTTACTCTATACGCAGAAATAAGAGTGTAATCTTTCCTTTACTTCATGTTTTCTTGTTGATTATTTGCAGAGTGATCATTCCTTTATTTCTTCTCGACTGTAGAGAGAAGAAGACTATTATATTAGTTATGTAGAAGTTGCTTAAGAGTGATTTTACTTATATGAATCTGTAACGAGACGATGAGCTTATAAATACAGTAATCTATAATCCGCTATTATCAATTGTAAAGTATATGGTGTGTGTGTTGGTCACTAAGATGCTGTTGAACGCTGGCTTCGTGCTTCCTTCACACGTATCAAACATAAATACAATAGATTGACCTAAATCCCATTTTAGAAGACAAAGATTAGTGTATTCAATAATAATGGATGCAATTTCTTGGTATTTACATAAAGATAATCCAATATGAAATATAATTACATCCACAAAACAGAGGTATCAAATATCAAACACACCAAGTACTCTAGAGTACAAATAACTTCCGCATCACAGTGTGGATAACAATAAACTTCAATAATACGTATCCACTTCAAATTACAAGAAACAACTAGTAGAAATATGTGTACTGTCTCAAGCGACTTCAAGTGACTACCCTCAACTAAACTAAGTTTCTACTGACTAAAAGCCAATCTAGCCATTCTTTACTTCCATTTCTATATCAGGGGTTTCACGTGCCTTTTATCTTCTTGACCCGAGGTGAACAAATAACAGGAAATATTTAGCTAGACTCTGACACCAATATTGATTCAAAAGTAGCTTGCTAGTATTTTTGAATAGGGTCGGCGAAAGATCCCAGAAATTCTCTAATACGAAATCAATCACAAATTAAATTTTACGCATGGAGTAGAAGAAGAATTAGGAAACAAGTGACAAAATACTGTAAATCATATGCTAAGAGATGCAGTTAAATTAAGGATTTTCTCGTAAATTTTGTTCAACCGAATCAGGAACCTTGAAAAATCTCAATGATAACATTCTCAACGTCTGCAGAGCAAGCCAAATTAGATAACTCATATCCCTGAAGATCTAAACACATTTTCTCTTTACAGACCTTTCAGATGGTACGGCTGATGATGGAAATGTCATCTTTTTCTGTGGTTAACGAGGTGGTCATGTAAATACTTTACATTTACTTTACATGAAAATAAATCCTAATTTCCATTTGAATATAAAAAACAAATGCGTAAGGCATAACTCTCTCTACTTGACCTTTAAATGGAAACTCCCATGGTTTTGAGAATTTTTTATATAATATGCGTTTTGATTTACAGATAATGAATATAGTGTTCTTTTTTTTAAATTTGCAAGAATAACTGTAATTAATGTTTTTCTGACATAATTTTTCTGCGCATCCAAAACGGTCAGATTTTCACGGAATTTCTTTGTGACGTCACGAACAGATACACAAATCCTATACTACTCCAAGTATCTACTGAATAACGGAAAGCCAAACAGTCAAGTTTACATTCTCGTGAAAGAAATATATCTTCGTCTATGCAGTTAGATCTAAATAGTGTAAGCAAGGAAAAAAATGCATGTTGAAAGTAGATTTACATGCTTGACTAACCACGGCAGTGTATACTTTCTCGCCTGACCACTTAACACACAACAAACACTATCACTTGGTTGCCTTGTCATGACCGACTACACGTAGTCTAGACTAGCCTTACACTGACCAGTTTGTTCGAATCAGTCAGACACACAATATATTTACTTCTTGGGATAGGGAGAGGTTTAGATGAAAATGTTTTTTTTCTCAAGTTGGTTATCCTAATGCTTTTACATCTCCCTCTCTCTATATATAAAACTATAGCATAGCTCTGGACTATACCGTCACTAAGCCTAAGAGCCTGACAGTTACTATAAGAAAGAAGCGATACAATTGGTTAAATCTAGTTTCCTTTTCAGTATTGTTGATGGAAGTGACGTATGCCTAAGATAAAAAACCAAATCTCAAAGAACCCCGTTTTTTAGGAGGCGTCACGATTTTATAGTCTAATTTATTAAATATAAAATTTTCTAAGCATTTAAATAAAAAATGTTTACTATTACAACTTTTTAGGCAGAATTTAAATATGTCAATTACTAAAATTTGAAAAACTATGAGAGTTTCCCTTTAACAAGCATTGTTTAACCAATATTATCACCTTTACACAACTGTACCTTTTAAAAATCAATCACCTACTGAAATGCACGTCAGCCTTGAAACTCTTCTATATCATTTATTATAGCATTCATCATTTCACTCAAGTACTCAAGTCTTCTCAAAAGTTCTACTTGAAATGCAATGCCCGATGTGGTGCAGTTGAAAAGCCTCTAAGCCTAGTTTATAATTCTTTCTCTCTGTAGTTTGCTGTAAACAGACAATTTTCCTCTTCGTCCTTTACAAATTTTATACACATTTTTACAAGGTTTATTAATTGATAACTGTATTGCCTCCAACCTGCGCAGAGTATTTTTAAAGTGGTGATTGGCGAAAATCTAAATCGACCACCTGCGGAAAATGGATTGGATGTGGCAAAATATGTAGGTCGCAACTGGGGCTGCACAGAAACGGGAAATACTGTATTCCTCACTAATCTTCTGACTCGAAGACAAGCCTTATTATTATTAGTTGATATATATATATTACGCCTACAGCGGTTTAGTTATCTACCAGCAGTTTTGTTCTACATGTCAACGACTGGCACACATGAAGACAAACTATGATTTCATCAGTTGAAAAGCGTGCGCTTTATCTACTTTCTTGTCTGCCTTGCTTTACAACACGATGAAGAGCTGAAATAGTTGTGTTTTTTAAAAGAAAAAAAATAACCAACTTCTAAAGCTCTTAAAGGGTAATTTTATCGACAATGAATAATTGTACAATGTTTTAACCTGATTAAAGAAGTGAAGGTAGAAGATTCTACACTGACATACAGACAGAAAAAGTGAGTTAATAAAAATTTTGTAAAGAAACACATTTTGTAAGTAATTACTCGTCATGTCAAGTGGAACTTTAAAATTTACCGCTATCGTCAATAAATAACCCATGTCACATATTTTGACATAATTTAATTTAATTTAATTTTGACTTCAAGAGCCAAGTAGTTTTTACTATTGGCTTAAACTCATAAACATGGAAACTAAAACTCTTCTCAATTTGAGTTATTTGCATCTCCTCTTACAAATCCCATTCTAAACTACCAGGAAGTAACATACTGTAAAACAGAACTCTGACATTAGAGGAGAGTACTGTTGACCAATGTCAGGAGGGTTGCTTTTACTTAACTAGGGGTGGATGTATTTGCATTGAGTTCTCGGATTCTTCCCCCACCTGACAGTATAACGCAAGAACCAAAATGTAATCGTATATAGAACAACGAACATCGAATAAATGTTATTCAAAAAAAAAAAACAGTTAAAAAATAAGCAATTATTGAACATGAACAATATTTAATTATAAACTAATTTACAAATAATCTCTATATCCAACATATACCAATAATTGACTCTGTCAGGGTGAAGTATGGCGAAAATGAATGTTACATTGTTATTTTTGTATTTTTTTATATCCCCTTGTTGTGAATGTGAATAGTCTTTAGCACGTGTTATGACTGAATGATTAGTCTTCCTTGAATGTGTGAGAGAGTGTGTTAAGTCAGTAAGGTTTTGCTCCCGGTCCAGGAAGTTTTGACGTGTACTTCCTGGACTGGTGTTTTGTGTATTTAATTATTTAGTATGCTCTATTTGAGATTATTAAGTATTAAAGTATCATTATTATTTCATAAAAAGTATTATTGTTATTCTGGAGTTGGAGTTAAATATATCTAGTAGTAATTGTTCCTAAATGTGTAAAAATTATAAGGCCCCTATCGAGCCTTAAATTGAACCATTATAGACTCATGAAAAGTCAAAGACTGCAAATCCAATGCAAATGTTACAAATATCACACCTCAAACACAATCACTTCATTTCCGGCCATACGGAACGATAGCTTCGAGTACGGCAACCAATGCTAGACATAGTCACGGCTTCAACGGCGAACCCGAGACCAGAACCGTCTTCATAGCCTAACCCTACACTCTGAAACAAAAGAAAACCTAGATCTAGCGATGTCGCTACAATAAAGAACTTTTCATTTGCGACACCCGTACCGAAAGATTAGCCTACTTACAAAAACTATGTACTTACGTACCGATAAAACAGGGAAACAGAAAAACAGCTAACAAAAGAAGCTCTCTCCACTGCGGGAACTAAGTGTGACGTAAATATACAAGTACACAACTTTCGGGACAACAAAGCGCACCTAATGCAACTACTCCCTATTTACTAAAACACAAATATTATATAGAAAATAAAACTTCATTGGCGCACGACAAACCATACTGTTCCTTCATTGTTTCTTTTAAAAAACTTGGCTATTTAAAAATGCCTTTTAATAATAGATAGTTTTAAAGACTTTTAACAATAAAATTATTTTTACAAATATTAAAAAAAGACAATACCTCCTTCATTAAACTTCAAATATAATAAATAATCATCTATATATATAATCCTCAAAGTAAAAGGTCAAACGAGCGACAAGTAATTGGAAAGATCTCATGGCGCAGCACGCGGTGTGAATGGAAATGGTGCATCCCAATACGCACTATTTTGTGAATGAAAGTGGTGTTTATATAATTATCTTCTTCTCAATTTTTATCATAATGTTAAAAGTATTTCCAGATTATTGTGTTGTAAGACTATTGAAACTAGAACAACAATACACAGATAGAGTATATTCTCAGGTTTCACTTTAGAAGTACTTTAAGTACGCACCTTCGTTCATTATATAGACAACTCATCTCTCTATTCCTAGATCTAGATCTAGATCAAAAACTCGAATTCAACTCTAAGAACATTATAGAACTTCTCTTCTCAAATATAGTTTTATGCTTTAGCACATGAACATACTAATTATAGTCCATTCATTTCATATTTTAATCAAATTAACATTCAAATTGGTTTTTCTAAAGCATTGTTACATGAGTGCAACTCTATATCTTAATATCGCTTAAATTAAGGTCAATTAACAATATATAGCTACATTCATAGATTTTTTTTTTATTCATGAATTCACGCATTCGCTTACTTATAACAAGTAAATAGGAAGATACCATGGCGCAAAATGGTGTGAATGGAAAATAATATTTCCAAATCCGCACTATTTTCATTCACAAAATGGCAAAGAATTTTTTTTTTACTTTAAAAAGATTTTAATAATGTTCGGAGATTTCCAGGACTTTTTCGACCGGTGGCATAGCATTTAATAACATTTCAGGAGATATCCAGGGGATCCTGGTAAATCAAGAGGCCGCGGGAAATATGTTATATCATGTTATAAAATGGTTCAATATAATAATTTATACACCTGAAAATTAGCACGGGTCCAAATAAAGTGCGTGGCCCACTGCGGTCGCATATGTTGCAGTACGAAGGCCTGCCCTTCATAATAGCGGCGTATGGTATGCCGTCGGTCGACTAGTAATAAAATAATTTAGAAAGTAATTGCTTCAATTTAGGTATATAGACCACGACAATTGATTTCCATAAAGTTAAATGACCTCATTAATTTAATCATACAGCGGAAAGACATATTTTGTGCGATTATCTATTATAATTAATATATAGACATCTGGGTCTAACACTAGACCACGAGTTCTTGATTTAGAACTTATATAATCTGGACTCGATCTACTTCGAAATCTAAATCTAAACTGGCTTCTTTTGCTTGGCTTAATAGCATAAAAATAGATTTAGAATCTATTTGATTGTATTTTCTAAAAAGAGCAACAAATGATAATTATTTCGCTAGTGTACGTTCTAGTCAACCCTAATGTATTCTGTAGCACTGTCTTTTCTCTAAATTTAAAATGAAAAAATAAACGATCACCATCAATACAACGCAAACACAAACTTTATGGTCATATTAACAAGGTCTTCATGGCTCCATTACATCTTCCTTCAACAGTATCAGGTAAAAAAAAAAGAATAGGCGGACTAAAAAGCAACGAGAAGACAGTAGAAGAATGGGCAGACCTGCCATTGAAAGAAGTTCTCTTCAAAGCAAAAGACAGAGAGTCATGAAAAAAATAAAAAAGAAAAGAAACGGTAGACAAATGTTGTGTTATGCCCGAACTCTTCAACAGATTGAGGCAGTCTCCCAAAGTCTCCCAAAGTGGGGTAGGCGTACTCCTAGGCATACGGTAAGAGTTTGAAGGGGATGCTTCTCCTTCTCAATGGCAATAATTAATGTTATTTATAATATAACTTTTATTTATATATTAAAAAACATATTTTTCGTTATTTATTTTCGATAACCATTTTTTTTTGGGGGGGGGCAAGGGGTAGTAAAAATTACGAACATTATTGAGTTGTACGCATACTCTATGTTTTGAAAACACCTAGAAAGAGTAATCAAAGAAAACATGTAGTGTGTGTAAAGATGGGGAGACAAATGCGGCTTTTCTAAAAGGCAATTTTAGTAGACTTACGCCTGAAACGTGTGTTGTATGATGTCTATTACGGTGCATTGCTCGTCAGATGATTTAAGGATGCAAAGCAAATGATTAAACTAACTAAAGATCTAGAATTCAAGAACTGAAAAGTTATAGGGAGGTTCGATATATTTAAGGTTGATATAAAAAGTGAGAGGATGCCATTATAACATTATCAAACCAAGATTACAAAGAGAGTTTGTGTTATCCCACAAACTCAGAGGAGGCCTCCATCAAATTCACTAATGGACAAGAATTATATTAAAGTCATAGTCTTATTTTGTTTATAAAAATTGAACAAAGCAAACAGTGCAACACATCGTCTTTGATAAGCCTCTTCTAACTTATCTGGAATGAATAGAGTAGCGTTGCCTTTTCGGACCATGTTTAAAGAAAAAGTACGCCCTCAAGACTGTGTTCTTGAACGTGAAAAACTTTCTTAATTAGTTTGGCAAAGTCAAACCCGTTGGTTTTGTTCCCAGGCTAAATATTTTTTTTTATACTGCGATGAAACCGATTCTTTTTTTTTTTTTTATTAAATGTATTAATGTTTTATATTATTATTTATTTTTTGGAGGTGGCAGTATTTTATGTTTTCAATTTATATACAAAGAATAAACCTTTTTGTTCTTATTTCTTTAGCCTCCTTACACTGCTGTCACGTGATTATTTTTTTACAAAGTAGCATCAACAAATGAGTGGGAATACATGGCTGGGAGTTGGAATTCCGACTCCAGCAGTT
>JADKLZ010055640.1:0-11324 GCA_021533235.1 Biomphalaria straminea | reverse complement strand
AAGTAGCCGTTGCACCTAAACTTTTCAAGCCGCATTTAATGGTGAAAAAATATTTTTCGTATCTCTTCTAGTTTTGGCGCCCTGAGTGTGACAGACGGACATTTTGCACAAACCTAATAGCGGCTTTTTCCCCTTACGGGGGCCGCTAAAAAAATGCTCTTGGCGTGTAAGATATCACGCATGTTTTTTAAAATGAATTTTAATTATTTTCAACTTAGAAGGAACATCCGAAACATCTTGTGAATAGGCGGATCTGACAGGGATCCGACTACGACGGGGGCCGCCTCTGAGTTTGTGTATCACACAAACTCTCTTTGTAATCTTGTTTTCTTTTACGAAGAATTTCGTACGTTTGGTGAATTTAGCGAAGAACTTTGCTTACCTTTTTAGGCTGGATATTTTCATATTGTTTAACTTTGATGACATTGTGTAAGTTCAGATCACAAAGTTTTATACACCAGGCGTGATAGTGTTAAGATGTATTTCTAAAATACTGCTGTGACATCAACCTTGTTTTTTTTAAATTGGACATAGTAATTGCCTCGACATAGACTTCTGACTTAATAACTTCATAACGCGCTTTCGACACACAGGCCTAAACGCATACATGCTATGGGCCCGTAAATACTAGTAACATTTTTACTTATACTCTTTCCGGGCCAACAACAAAAGCGTTAGTCCTACGTACACTTAAATACAGGAAGTCCTATCTGTACTTTATATATATAGATTGCGGCCTATATGGGGAAGTATCGAAAATAAAATACAATGGTTTGATGGAAAGCTTTCATTTTTTTCTCGAAAGGCAATGGTCAGATTACGAATCTCAAAGGCGGTTCTTGGTGCTATGTATGACGCGGCAACTACAAAAGTATTATTCGAGAGAATTTCCCGCCTCAAGATAATCGATACTGTACATCAACTTTCAGACTGTCTTTCATTCGACTACACAAGTTTTGAACGATACCTTCAGCTATTGGCTGAACATCTGTGTGGACAAACCCGCTGCAAAAACCTCGTCCTTCACGTCGAATTATTGAATTTTGGTCAACAGTCATTCCGATACTCTTATAACGACCGAAACGTTGATAGACAGCGTCTTCTAACTGGCGATAACTTTCAAACGATTTCAGTATTTGAATATCGAAACTGGTTCGAGGGAACTGAGCTCCGGACGAAGAGCATCTATATCTGCTGCCTTCACGTCTGCTCTGGTGAAACCGTTGGTTCTGCTTAAATGAGTTGCAGTACTGGACGCTGCTGGCAAGGTCGGAATCACTAGGAGATTTGACGAGCGGGTATACACCTTCATTATTCCATCGTCGTATCCCGCCGAAGTTTCTTCCTCTGCCCTTCAATCGTCTTGGAGACGAATCGCAGCTCCCTCCACTCCCGTAACTATCTGCTGATGACGCGCTGAGATTTCGTTCTAACATTCTCGGCCTTGCTAGTTGTCGGCCCCGGTTGTTCTGATTGAATCGTTGCGGCTGGTCGTCATGGTGATGACCTCTAAAAGTAGGCGCACACCTCGCTGAGCTTTCCTCTAGCATTGCAGTATTACGTTCATGTCTCGCTCTATCTAAATCAGACTCCCGATAATCCCGATAGAGGTTTGCCTGAAGAACATCGTTCTTAAGAAAGTTATTTCTGTCCGCCCGACTCACAGCCATGTTATTGTGAGCCCTGGTTTCTTGGTAACTATCACGATATTGATCTGTGATGTTTTGGTTTCGTGCTTGATCAGTGGCACATTGATTTCCTCCTTCCTTATAGTTGTATTGGTGACGCTGAGGTGAACTGGTGCTTCTATTATTACCACGAAGTGGTGACTGGTGTCCACTAATGTCCGAGCGGGCATCCTGCGATGAAAAGCGTGTAGGTGTCGCACAATTTCTGCTGTCTGGAAAACGATGAAGGTTAGACGGGGAATTGCTACGATGTTGAGAGTATACGTTAGAAGCAGCTTGTCTCCCTTGTCCATTAAGTCCATTTGTTGGATTAAAAATCGACATTTTGAATGTATTTGTATGCGCCTGAGTCAAATTAAAAAAAGTAGAAGATTACTTGTAAATCTGAGATACAAATATATACATTAAGATTATGACTGGCCTGTTCAATCAGACGTCATTTGAAATTAAAAATGTTTATATCCAAACACATGTGTAATCTAGTGTGACTATACATTTATGTACCTAGAGTGTGATAACATCTATATGTATCAAGAGTGGGACAACATTCTTACAAGCTGCTATCAACTCTGAGTAGTAAAAAGTGTGTACTCTTTATTTATCCCACACCTAATGATATGTGCAAATTGAAATGAAGTATACAACATGAAATACGACTTACTAAATGTTGTTATAAATTATATTCCATTTATTTGCATTTTAAATAGAAAAACAACAAAAGTAAACTTTTTTTTTTGTAATGTAGTATGACAGAAATCACTTCACTTTGTAATACCATTTTTTTTTTTACAACAAATCTAAAATTGTTTGCATAATGTGTTAGAAGTAAGGTAAATAGTCTTCTCCCTTACTAAATTGTTTTACATGTTTCCAACATAACTCCAAAAGACAATCATTATTTTGTTTCCGAGTCCACTGAAATACTTTTTTTATTTTTAAAAACTATCAGAGAACTTCGTCTAGTAAGCACTTTTTAGAAATATTTTTAGCGACCCCGACAAACCATTGAACCAAAACGTAAATACTTACATTGGTAAACCAGTAATAAAAATTTCTAGTTGAAAATGTAGAAACTTTAAAAACTTACCGAAATCTCTCCTCTCGATTTTCCCCTAGTGAATGCGATTTGGAACTAAATACCTAGACTTCTAAACATAAAGAACCCAAATACTTGCATTGATAAATATCGAATAATTGAATATCGAATAATTGAATATCGAATAATTGAATATCGAATAATTTCTCCCAATGATTTACTGGCGTTCAGTTTCTATTTCAAAGAAAGAGGGAAGGGGCGGTCTAGGGCCACACCAAAGATAGCATCAATATGGTTTCCATTGATTGGCAGAAGTGTAAGAATGAAGTTGACCAAACTTGTATTAACAAGTTGTCAATAATTTATAACTTTATGGAATGTCACCGCGGCAACAGGTAGGATAGAGAATTCCACGGACTGCATGAATGAGGCGCCATCATTTGCTTGAACAGCGACGTAACGAACCATAGCAAGTGTGGCGCCCCGGAGATAATACAAGAAATACAATGAACACAAGCAGACGATCAAATGAAAAGCAGGAAGTGATGTCAAGCTTAAGGAACTGTGGGAGAACATTCAATAGACTTTGTTTGTAAGAGCACTCGAACAGTTGACGAGCAGACACAATAAGAAACACTAATCATAATAGAGGAAAGCCATGCAGGCTCTATGCAATAGAAAGAATATATCTTCAAGAAATATAAAGAAGATATAAAAAGAAAGTAAAATATTTTGTTTTTTTTAAAAGAAGTTGTAAAAGTTTCACTTCGTGTTGGCCTTCCTATGACGATGAGGCAGGGCCGGCCTTAGGTATAAACAAAGTAGGCAGCGGCATAGGGCCTCCGATTGATGGGCGCTTCGCATAGGACTACATCTGGAAACTTGTATCAGATCTCAAATAGAAATAGATACGTCTACTAGCTTCGAGTCTCTACTATTACTCAGGGATGATTGACAATGTACATATGTGAGCGTGAGACCCCAGGTCTATTTTTATCCATTTTTTATCTGTATTTTTATTTATTTTTGGCTAGTATTATTATATCGGTTAGTGTGGTTGTTTAGTTTTAGATGAGTTGGTCTCTAAATATTTATATTCTTATTTAGTCAATTTAGTCTAGTGTGTAGCAGAGGTTATTTTATGTGTGTATATAATTTATTTTGATTTGTCTCCCTTGCTTATAGCCTACTTGATGTAAATAAAAGTTTATAAATAAGTTGTTTATAAATTTATTTATTTGTTTCATTTTAGTTGTCGTTTTATCTTAGTTTAGCTTAGTTAGTTAGTCTAGTTAAATAGTATTCTAGTCTGGTAAGTGCCAGTCTGGTCACTCAGGTGAAGTCAACCCTTTGGTATTGCACCAAAGTGCACAGAATGGACTCACACAGTAGAGCGACCATCTGTCTACTGAAATAATAATGTTTAGCTGTGTAAAAATGGGCCGAAGCGCCTGTACAAGCTTACACATATCTACTTGGTATACTACTTATGTTAGACAGAAGATCCTTTTTTTTTAAAAGAATTGCATAATTTTATTATTTCGATATTTATTTTAATTTTGCTAAGTAATTCCACTTTGCCCAGGGCCTCCAATTACCTAAGGCAGGCCCTGGTGAAGAAGTTGTAAATCCGTGACGAAAAAAATGCAAAATGTGCTAAAAGTACTGAAAGAAAGATAAATGAAATCACAGTTTCGAGGCTGACAGGATATACTTTCCTATGAATTACTTGAGCAACTGAAAGACCTTGTCAATGCAAGTTCTTTCTACTCATTTTTCTAAGACGAATCTGCTGACATTTGACATTTTACCCAATGAAGGGAACATGATTTGCAATATCTTTTAAGACATTTTGTCCTTGGGTCAGTTTCATGAAAAAAAAAAACCAAGATAGTCAAACATATCTGAGATGGAGCATCGACAATGACTGGTAGAGTTGATCTAACTGAAACTTTGCTCGAAACGATTTTAAATCATCCTCTTTTAGATTTTTTGGGTAGTAGAAAATAGTGTCTTTGCGTGGAGAAACTTTGAATAGGCAGAGAAAGTTATAATATCAGTTGTTGAATGTGTGAATACAATTAGAGCAAGGGAATTAAATAGAAGAGAATCAGAGACTATTGTGAACTGTCACGTCAAAGTGCCTTGGATTTCTAGAGAACAGGATCTCAGAAAATGGATGATCATTGAACAATTGTGTACATCTGTGGCAAGTAGGTCAAAGATGGTGGCCGTTTAGGTGTCTAGGGGGTTTATAGAATTTGAGGACCTTAACTTGCACATAGGCTTACAGGCACAGCGTTATGAATGCAGGCAACAATTACTTTTTAAGTAAATATATGTACAGTTTATTTACAGAGATAGTGTTAGGATGGAGCCTAACTATTTACATAAAATGAGACTATCATCATAAGATATGAGAACCAAGTGGTCTGAGTGCCATTAGGCTGGTTGCTTAGCTTTAAGTCCTGTGCTGCTCTGGCGAGACTGGTATGGCTGATGCTGACGTTGTCTGCGGGTGGGCTGGCGTGACTGAGCCTAGCGCACGGGCAATCCAACGATACGTAGCTGCAGTGACTGGTCTCTAGCTAGCGATTGTTGGTCGGACAGTAGGTAAGGCTGGTATCTTCAGATCTGGTGTCAGCAGACTGGTAAAAGCGTTACGTAGATAGGGCTTCAAGTAGATGTAGCCAGTAATAAAAGCACCAAATCCAAGTAAAGAAATATAAGAAGGAATAAATGTAAAGCTCAGACAAGCATGTTCGCTCCAGACAACTCTCCGAAAGAAAATGAGACGATTTGCTAAATCTAGTCCATATAGAGATGGATGAGAGGTGGGCGAAAGGGGGGGTGACGTCACGTCAAATATGGCAGTTTGTCTGAATAGCTTAAGACAAAGGATTTCCGCTTGACCTGGCCGCATGTTTCCGGTGTATAGATAGACATACCACGTGGACGCCATTGATTAATGCTTGTGTCTTTTGTTTCTCCAAGGTGGCCCGACGACGGAATGCGCTCGTCTAGATAATAGAGTTTGCCCGCGCCAGACAGTCGGGATGACCATTGTTGTCGACTTGAAAAGGTCGCTTTGAGTGACCCGAAAGGGGGAGGGTAAGGGGGATGCAGCCAGGTGAAAGGAGGGGGAGGTGACCTCCGTCCGATGAATACAATAAAGACACCGCCCAGGATGTTTGTCCAGATAGGAAAGGGGAGCTTACTCCTGTCGATAGACTGGCTAGACATGTGTCAGATTAAGAAAGTACAATGTGACATCGATGCCTAGAGAACAAGGGGTGGTGGTAGTAGGGGTGGTACTAGTGATTTATATAGCCATATGGGCTAAGTTGAGAGAATAAAGATAAGATAAAAAATTAATTAATTAAATGCCTAGACGCGAGTGATACCTTAAGTGGGCGGCAATTTATTTTTGTCACAACATCTAGACCAGAAAGAACATCTGGAAAAGAAAGTACATCTAGACCAGAAAGATGAGCAACTCAGGAAAGAGCTCGTTAGTTTGATGATAAATGGATGTTTGACTTTTTTCTTGATGTTATATCTCAATGATCTACATGTAATATTTCAAGTCAAAGGTACTTCTTTGTAGCTTTTGTAGAGCTGCCTACACATCTTGCGTATTTTTGTATGCAAACGGACTCGAAAATACACTAGTACGGTTTATCATCTGAAAATACACATTTCCCCCTCTAAAGCAAAAAAAAAAATAATAATAACTAAAAAAAAATAGAAGTAGTTCTTGCTAACCATATATATAGATCAGTGCGTCAATGTCTGAAAAAGGACTATTCCCATAAACAAAAATAAATATAGACTGGAAAAAGGAAGTAACTTCATGTAACTTGAAAACATGTATATCTATTGAATTAGTATTTCCAAATTATGAAAAATTAAAAAATTGCATGATCTTCAGTCTTAGAGATTAAACAAAATTTATAGACATAAAATAAAGTACACACAATTGCAATTCACAAATTTTCATTTCATAAAACTCTCTTATTGGCCAGTCTATATTTATTTATGTCTATGACTATTCAAAAGACATAAATAAATATAGACTGAAAAAAAGGAAATAAATACATGTAATTTGAAAACATGTAGGCCTATATCTATTGTATTCGGATTTCCGAATTCTGATAGCTGCTTTTCATGCATTTTATGTGCTTGAATGATTTAATTTGAGTCTTTCCTGGGTATATTTCTTGATATTTAGAAAAATACGCATTTCCAGGTCTGGGGATACGCATTTCCATTTTGACATGTAGTCATCTCTGAGCTTTTGTAAACATCATTATTTAATTTCAACGTGAAGTGACAAATTTTTATCTCTCAATTAAAAATAGATTTCAGTGAAGATTTACATTAAAAGAAATGTGATGAAGATCAAGCCAATGATATAGAAATATTTTTTTTTAATTCAATTATTTATAGAAAACTTAATGATTTTGCTGAAGAATAAAACTGGCTGCTTGCATTTATAAATACAGTTAACTTAGGTATACATTCATGCACTAAACAAATATTCTGAGGATGCCAAGAGATATGTAAATGGAAATTAGAGGTCTGAAAGAGAATTCGATTAGGAAAATTGAAGTGTAAAGTTATTCACTCCTAAATGCATATAAATACTAGACTTTGGCGATCATAACCAAATGAAATTTTTGAAAACTAAGAAATTAGTACAACGTTATGTGAATTACGCTGAATCCACTCATAATAAACAAAGCTCCATTCCAATAAAACAATATAGAGAGTTACATGGGCGTAGGCAGGACTTTTTTCTGGGAGGGTTTGGGGAGATCCCCCCGGCCATATAAATATATATGTGTGTCTGTCTGTGCATAATTCATTTTTTATACATTCTGACCCTTCATTCTTTCGGAAGACGTTCATTGTAGCCTAGAACAGATTTTTCCTAGAGTGTGTGAAAAAATGTGAACACCCCGTCCTTGCCAGTATTCTCCCCCCCAGCGGGGTTCTGGCAGGAGTACCTCCGCTAGGCACTTTCTGATGTGTCTACAGTGCATTACCTGCTATTAAAAAAATTAGTTCAAAAACCTAATCTGCTATTCTTGCTTACTTAGGACTTAGATCATCCCGCTTCGTACGGCGCGGTGGGAGCAAGCTGTCTCCACAAAAATCTACACTGGCAACAGGGCCGGTCCTAGCAATTGCGGGGCGCTATGCGAAACTGATTTCGCGGGGCCTAGTTTGTATGGGAATAAGGATAATAAGGTAAAATTAAGTATTTTATAAGAAAAAAATCGACTTTGAATTTTATTCATTCTTTACTAAGTTAAAAATTGCGATCTGTACTTTACGAACCGTGTAATCAATGATATATTTACATTTTTTACATGAAAGCTGACAATGCCTTTGTTTTCTTTTATCGCGCGTAGGATTGGCGGTTTCTGCAATGAATGACACCCACAAATTTCAATTTTCTCCATTTTTCTGGAGATTTTAAATAGTTTTCAGGAGATTTTAATAAATTCAGATTTCCAGGAAATTCGTGTAGGCTATATATTTTGCAATTTGTTAATTACACCTTAAATTAGCGCGGGGCCTATGAAAGCGCGGGGCCCACTGCAACCGCATAGGCTGCAGTGGCCTAAGACCGGCCCTGACTGGCAATGTCCGAAGCCTGTTCCCACCTGTTGACCACTGCTCTGAGATCCTCCATTACAGTGTGACGGCAATTTATACTAAAATTTCCCTGTTTCCTCTTAATGTCCTCCAAGTCATCGCAACTCTTGGTATGCGTAATTCATTTTGTCAGAGAAAATGTCCCGCAAACCTCATGCGACGCTCTATCACAACTTCACTAAGTTGTTGAATCTCAGTTCGGCATAGGATTTTTAGCAAAGGGGAAAAGACGTTATCAGTTTTATGTGGAATGTCTGTCCGTCCGTCCATCCCTATTAGATCTCATAAACTAGAAAATATATTGAAAATACGCCAAGATGACCCATAAATAGATGTCTGATAAGAAAGATGCCCCATAAATAGATGCCTCATAAGTAATATGCCCCATAAATGGATGTCTAAGTTGCCCCATAAATAGATGTCTCATAAGTAAAATGCCCCATAAAGAGATGTCTCATAAGTAAAATGCCCCATAAATAGATGTCTCATAAGTAAAATGCCTCATAAATAGACGTTTCTATGAAGATGTCTCATAAAATAAATTAAAAAAAAAACATTTTTTACAACACAAATAAAAAAATAATACACTTTTTTAATACACACTAGTTTATTCCACTAGTTAATTCCACTAGTTTATTCCACTAGTTTATTACACTAGTTTATTCCACTAGTTTATTCCACTAGTTTATTCCACTAGTTTATTCCACTAGTTTATTCCACTAGTTTATTACACTAGTTTATTTGTTTCCCAGCAGGCAAGTAAAATAGAAAATAAAATAAAAATACGTGTAAAACATTCACTGTGTTGAGCTAGAACTTGATGTTCCCTCTAGATCACAATCATTGCTCGAATCACTTCAAGTAATGCTGAAAATGGTAACGGCAAAAAGCAATGAGGTAAACCTCTTTCTCTAGACCCGCATGACAATAGTAAAAAAACTACACAATACATCACAGTTAACAAAAGTTAAAGCTTTAAACAGTTGATAAATTTCAATGAATTCAAATATCTAACAACAAAACACTGACTGCCTCTACGGCAAGTTAAACCAAGCTTCTCAATAAATAGGCACATATATTATATTATATTATTATATTATTATACGTGAATGTATGCACTTTTTATGCACATGTAAAGAAGTCACCTATATAAAGATCAATGTATGCACATCTAAAGAAGTCCCCTATATATATAGGTCAATGTATGCACATCTAAAGAAGTCACCTATATATAGGTCAATGTATGCACATCTAAAGAAGTCACCTATTCTTCAAAGAAATATGATCGTCTGCTCCAAGCACTTGTCTGAATATGAAGCTATGATTTGCTTCTTTACTACCCTCCCACAATCCTTTTGTTCTATGAATACATGACCTTTGACTCCCCTCTCCCATCCAATGGCGTAGCTAGGGTGAGGGAGAAGGGGGAGCATTTGAAAATACCCACCGGGCCGCCACTTAAGGGGGGCCCCTAACGAGTGTTTTTTACATTAAAAATTAAATATCACGCAAAATGCATGGGCCCCCAAAGAGGTCAAGCCCCCGGATGATGGAAAATTCCTAGCTACGCCCCTGCTCCCACCTAAACCTACATTTATATCAACATCAGATGTGCCAGGTCTCTAGCGCCACCTATTATCTTTAAGTTTTGATTGGCCAGAAAACATTGAACCACTACGGAGCAAAAGGATAAGTCGACATTCGTTTCAATTACTCAGCAGTGGAACAAAGTCCGAAAAAAACAACAAAACAACATTGCTACAAGTTACTTTTTTACAAAAATGGCGAAAACTAAAATAACATTGTATTTACAAACTATGTTATACGACATTCAAAAGTCTCGAGTTAGAGAGGAACTCAGGACCCAATAAATCCAAAAATAAAGTTTTCTATGTCATACAGTACTATAATATAGGTCGCAAGTTCTGAAGGAATACTTGACGTAATTTTACTTTTATAAGTAATACACAAAATAAATAAATCACGTCTATTAAATACATAAATAAATACATCCAATTTTCTTAATAATAATGCCTAAAAATAAACAAAGATTCTAAATGAGACAATTACCAAGACTTCTCCAAATGTTTTTGACATGTAACCCTAGCGAGATATATTTAGGGCCATTTTTTTTGTCTTCATTCATAGTTGAACAGTATTAAATTATAATTAGGATAAAGTAAAAAATAAAGTAAATATATATTAGGTTTACTTTATATAGAAATTATATGTGCATGTTTTGTATGAGTGCATAAGACTAACGATTTCACATTAGAAAAACATATCTCATTGAGAGCTCAAATGGTATACAGAAACATTGATCAATTAAACAACTAAAAAATGGTTGACTTGAAATACAAAGTCAAACTTACTATTAACATTAGAATACACAATGTGTAAAAAAAAATCAAACTCATGAAAAAAACAGCGTTTCTAAGAATGGGGTCCGAGGTCTGCAGAAAGATGAACATTGTCTACAATTAAAAGACAGTCAATCTGATCGGATAACTTCCATAATCAACTCGTCCATCACTACTGTTTAATATGTCTATTACGCACTATTCTATGACGAGCTAAACGAAATTCTGAAGACATTCTTCATTTGAATATACCCGACTGGGTGTGAAATCCTTTTGAAATATCTCCAAACGAGCTTGTGTGTTTAATCAAGGCTATCACAAATTCTGCACTACGGGTCATTGTAAAGAAGTTTGAATCGTACTTAAATACACTCATAAAATGTCATGAATACCTCATTCAAGTCTTTTAAAATTTTAATTTAAACAAACATTATAAACGCTCGTTCATTAAAAAATATATACAAATATAATAGGAATTTACGTAAGATTTTTTAATTAGGGGTCCGTGGGCGAGTTTTGACTATATAAAGGGGTCCTGGGCCAAAAAATTTTGAGAACCTCTGATCTAGAAGAGCC
>JADKLZ010055595.1:0-11850 GCA_021533235.1 Biomphalaria straminea | reverse complement strand
AGTCTTATTTATATTAACTGACTAGTCTTCTGTTTTTCACTTTGAATATTCGAAATACAAAAATAATATATAGTTTCATTTCATTTTGTTTGTATACATTTTGTGACACACCATAATGTATACATATTCTTAGAGTTAAAAAAAACAACAAAAAAAAGATTGTAAAATAGTATATATTCAGAAGAAAGTTTTGTGCCTAGGAGTAGGCTACTATGGAAAGCAATCAATAAAAATAGTATCTAGAAATAGTGCATTAAAAACGGAAGGAAGTTTAATACTTTTAATGTGTCGGTTTAACAAAAAAAAATTGGATAGAAATTGCGAGCAAAACATCTTTTCTTTTTTTTTTGGGGGGGGGGTAAATTTAACCGTTGTAGTTTCAATCATAAAAAAAATAATCTTAGTTTGTCTATATCTAAGGTAAGTAATAGCAGGCTAAATATATTCGTATTATGTCGTCCACGACTAGTGTGAAAATTAGTTAAAGATAAGTCAGTGAAGCTGACTTAAAATCAGCCGTAGTATAAAATGCATTCTAGGTTTTCAGTACTAGATCTATATCCTTGGTATTTAAACTTGACTTTGGTTTTTAAGCCACCGTACTTTTGTCCACGTAAATATTTTTGGTTGAGGAATTAATAAATATCAAATTGTCTTTCAATCACACAAATTATCTCTCTGTCCTGTTGACATTCCTTGCATTATATATATATTACTATTATATTGATTTGTTGGGTTAATGAAATAAATGATTTTACGCGTTGGTGTTGAAAAATAAATTAAATGTTGAAAAAATTGTTATGTTGTTTTGAATATTTGCAAAATGTAATTTATCTCTTTTTTAAAAAACAGATGCATATTACAGCTAGTCTACACTATGATGGATATTTAAGAAAGTCTTCACTATGGTGCTTGTTAAAGCAATGATGCATTTTACAAGTCTAAGCAATGATGTATATTATAGCAAGTCTAAGCCATGATGCATAATTCTTCTTCCTCCCATGCTTACAGTACCTTTATAACCTTTTAGAGCAGGGGTGGGCAAATTGCGACCCGCCGAAGTGTTTTATGCGCCCGCGAAAACCTAAAAAAATCATTGTAAATATCTATAGACATTATTGAAACTTTAGATTCTTATCATTTGTGCTGAAGAAAGTAAAGAAACATTGTCTCCAAATGTCTTTCTAAAGTGTTTAAAAAAAAACGAAGAATATATTTAATCTGTGGCATTTTACGTCTCGTGAGACGATCTTTTCCCTTTGCAACGTCTTGTGTGGCTAAAGAGGCCAATCCTTGATACACAGCTGCGGTTGCAGGTTGGGCATATAAAATCACCAGGAGCAGCTGCATTTTTAGCCTTCTTTCTGCCTCTGTTGTGTATGGCATCTGCAATCCGAGACCCTTCTCTTATGCTCTCTTTCCATGTGGATCTATCCAGTGCTACTTTTTCCCAGCTGCTAGTGTCGATTTCAAATAGCTTCATGTCACGTTTGCACACATCTGTATACCGTAAAAGTGGGCGACCAGCGGCTCTCCTGCCTTCAATAAGATCGCCATACAGTATATCTTGTGGTAGTCTACCTACTGGCATTCTGCAAACGTGGCCAAGCCAGCCAAGGCGTCTGCTGCTGATAATAGAGCGGATGTCCTGGCACCCTGCTCTTTGTAGCACTTCCTCATTTGTTATTTTATCTTGCCACCTTATTTTAAAGATCCGCCTTAGGCATCGGAGGTGGAAGACATTCAGCTTTTTTTCCTGCCATGAGTATGTTGACCATGTTTCGCTTCCATATAGCAAAGTGCTCATCACGCAGGTCCGGTAGACTAAGGCTTTAGTATTGTTAGTCAGCAATATGTTGTCCCACACTCTTTTCTGCAACCTTGACATGGTTCCCATTGCTTTGGCTATCCTATTGTTGATGTCTTTATCCAGTAGAGCATCGTTGGATATGATGGAGCCAAGATAGCAAAAATGATCAACAATTTCAAGTGGTTGACCATTAATGTTTACTTGAGGTGCAGCATTAGTGTTTTGGACCAGTATCTTGGTCTTGCTTTGACTAATATTTAAGCCGAACTTCTGGCAAGCAGCAGATAGTTTGTCAACCAGGGTCTGGAGCTGAATATCAGAGTCAGCTACAATAGCTGCATCATCAGCATACAAGAGTTCCCTAACAAGTATCCTCCTAACCTTGGTTTTCGCCCGCAGCCTTGATATATTGAAAAGTTTTCCAGAGGATCTTGTGTGGAGATATACACCTTCGTTGCTGTCGTTGAAAGCATAGTGCAGTAAGCAAGAGAAGAAGATGCCAAACAGAGTAGGTGCAAGCACACATCCCTGCTTGACACCACTGCTAACCTCAAAAGGTGCTGATTGGACTCCACTATATTTCACTGTACATTTCGTTTCCTCGTGAAAACATTCAATGAACTTCAGTAGTTTGGGAGGGCAGCCTATTTTCCTCAGGAGCTTGAAAAGGCCACTTCTGCTGACCATGTCAAAGGCTTTAGTCAGATCAACAAAAACGATGTAAAGGGGTCTGTCTCTCTCTCTGAATTTTTCCTGCAGTAGTCGAAGAGAGGATATCATGTCTACAGTGGATCTGCCACTCCTGAATCCGCACTGAGATTCTGGGTAGACTCTAGAAGCTATCACTTGCAGCTTGGATAGTGCCACTCTAGCAAAGATTTTGCCAACTATGCTGAGGAGAGAGATACCCCTATAATTGTTGCAGTCACTCCGATCCCCTTTGTTCTTGTATATTGTGACTATATTTGCGTCACGCATATCCTGTGGAACATGACCTGCTTCCCAGCAGCGGCATAGGAGATTATAGAGTTCAGGTAGCAAGACTGATTCGTTGACCTTAACTACTTCCACTGGGATGCCATCGCTCCCTGGGGATTTTCTATTTTTCATGCAGTTAATTGCTTTTTTTAGATCATCAAGGCTAGGAATGGTATCTAGGCATTCCAATACTGGGAGATCTGGTAGGGACGCCAGGGCGACATCGTCCACTGTATTCAGTGTGGCATAGACATCGAGGTAGTGCTCTGTCCATCGTTCTAGCTGCTTGGTTTGATCTGTAATTTTTTCTCCAGATTTTGATAGGAGGGGAGCAGGCTTAGACACTGTTGGGCCCAGGGCCGCTTTAATGCCGTCAAATAGAGCCTTACTATTTCCTAAGTAGAGACTTTCTTGAATTCTGTTGCAGGTATCCCTCCAGAAGTTGTTAGCACATTGTCTAGCCATTTGTTTTGCCTCTTTATTAGCAGCTTTGAAGGCTTGCAAAGATTTTGGACTAGGCATTGTCTTGTGAGCGAGGTGTGCAGATCGCTTTTTCTCGATGCAAGGTTCCATCTGAGCTATATTTGCCTCAAACCAGTCTACATTTTTGTGCTTTTGAGGTCCAAATGCGGTAATTGCTGAGCTATAGATCACATCTCTTAATTTCTCCCATCTAGTGGAGATGTCTTCTTCGTCACAAAACGAAGGGATTGAACTGTTCAGGAGCTCGCCAAAGAGTGCAGACTTCTCCGGGTCTCCTACATGGTTGACGTTAATTCGCCTAGTTCCAGGTTGGTTGGAGGTATAAGCCTTCTTGAGAGCTAGTTTGATCTTGCTTAGCACAAGTGAATGGTCTGAGTTGCAGTCCGCACTATGGTATGAGCGGGTGTGGATAACGCTTTTCAGATCCGCCCTTCGAGTGATGCAGAGGTCGAGCTGGTGCCACCTTTTTGATCGTGGGTGCTGCCACGAGACTTTGTGACATTCCTTGCCAGGGAAGTATGTATTTGTCACACATAGTTCATGAGAGCAACAGAATTCGAGTAGCCTTTGGCCATTGTCGTTGATTTTGCCAACTCCATGAGGTCCCAAGCATTTTGGCCACGCATCGTTTTCATCACCAACACGGGCATTAAAGTCTCCGTTTATGTAGAGGTGCTCTGACTTCGGGATATTTTTAATTACGTCCTCCAGTGCTTGATAGAATCTGTCTTTTTCCTCTTCCGGTGCAGCAAGGGTTGGTGAATAAGCACATATTATATTAACCCTGCCTTGTGGTGATGCAAATTTTATGTGTGCTACTCTTTCATTGCCTAAGGGAAACATCTCAATGCAGGGGACGAGGCTGTTTCTTATTGCGAATCCGACGCCATGAATTCTGGGGCTTTGTTCTGGTTTTCCTTGCCAGTAGAATGTATAATTGCATTCTGTAAGAGATCCACTGTCTGCCAGTCTGGTTTCTTGCAGACAGGCTACATCAATGTTCAGTCTGCTCAGTTCTCTGTCGATTATAGCTGTTTGGCGCATGTCGGTAACGAATTCAGGGTCAGTATTGAAGCCAGGACACATTGTCCGTATGTTCCAGCTTGCAAAACGCATTAATGTTAAGGGTTTTCTTTTGATTGTAGTTGCAGGTGCGGGTTTGCAGCTTGCTTTTTGATTTTGTCTAAGCACCAAGCACCCAGTGGTGCGGCAAGCTGTGGCGGGATAGCACTTTATTGTCCGAGGGCTGCTCGGCTTAAGGCAGGCAGTAGCTATCCAGTGAGGCTAGAAAAAAACGAAGAATATATTTAATAGCAATACTATATTAATTCAGTCCTGGCCAGTACTAATTCAATGCTATGGAGAACTATGTTGAAAGAGTTGGTTTGGCTTGTACAAGATGGCAAGGGCAACAACTGATGAAGCTTTCACTGAGAAAAACAACTTTTTTAATACAATAAAGAAAATATGCCAACCATAAGCTGGTAACTGGAAAGTTTACACATAGCTTCATTAAATCTACGCTATCATGGCTCAACAACTTTATGCCATATTTTAAACTCAGGGGCCGTCCCCGAGGCATAGTCAAAGTATGTTGCTGCTAAGGTCCGTGGTTGTTAAATGGCTCGCGCAGGAACTACAGTTTGATATTACAGAAAAGGAATAGCGAAACTTGTACTCAATGTTATTGTTCGAAGTACTTTAGGTCTTTAATAAATTGCATTTTTTCCCCCTTTATTTTGTATATTCTTATTTTATTCGGGGCCACCAAATTCACCTCGCCTATGGCCTCCAATTATCCAAGGCCGGGCCCGACTTGCAGTTCCGAAATGTATGTGAGGATTCGGAAATAAAACATTTTGATGTTCAGTAACATAGTTGCATTCACTGGTCAATTATTAAATTAAAATGGAATCTTAAGGAAAAATTGTGATATTCCTTGATGGACATTGACTGTGACCCCTTCCTAGTATCTCTAATGAAGAGTTGAAGACAAACTTCATGTTTATCATCGGAAGCATTGTAATTTGTTGTTTATACAGGAAATGTATGTACATCTTAAATCTTTTCAAACACACACACACACACACAGATAAAATTTTATGCGGCCCGTCTAGTCCCCAAATTTCATTAATGCAGCCCTCGGTTGGAAAAGGTTGCCCACCCCTGTTCTAGAGTATCCTTCATTATCTTTTCAAGGAAGATATTAAAAAGTGTTGGTGAGAGTAGGCAGCCTTGTCTTACTTCAACTGTGGGTTTAAATCAGTCCTCCAATGTAATTGTGACGTACACTACCTTAGTGGCCTGCTTGGAAAGATTCTGGATTTTTTTAAATATTAAAATTTTAATTTAAAGTTTTTTTTTTTTATTTATACAGTACGTTTCAAGTGTCGGCTAAAGTACCTCATGCCAGAAGTTTTTAAAGCCTTCTTGAAATCAACAATTAATTAATGCTAAATAAACAACAACAGCACATTATGACAAATGGTCAACAGGGCTTTAAAATTGATATCAGTATTGGAAGAATAAAACTGGTAATTGTCATAAGTTTAAATACCTAGGAACTATAGTTTTAGTTGTAGGAACCAAATCTAATATACTGGCCAGAATTGCACAGTCCATACTTGCAAAGT
The DNA here is from genome assembly GCA_021533235.1 of Biomphalaria straminea. Classification (NCBI taxonomy): domain Eukaryota; kingdom Metazoa; phylum Mollusca; class Gastropoda; family Planorbidae; genus Biomphalaria; species Biomphalaria straminea. The sequence goes on along the minus strand of JADKLZ010055595.1, from coordinate 5,946 downwards.
TCTAAATAATCTAGAAATATGATGGCATATATCTCGACTCTTTTATCAAACTAATTTACTCTTTGGTCATGGCAACAATCTTGTGGTGACTGGTAATGTTATCATCGGTCTCTTCATCTCTATCATTTCATCCCCCTGGTCATTTCCTGTATACTTTGACTCTAACTTCAGAACTAGTGGGGGGATTCTAGCAATGAAAGTGAGATGATACACGAGGATATTAGATATCACCTAGAAATACCGCATCACAAATGAGGCTAAGGCTATTAAGACCAAGATGACCTGCTGACCATTGTCTTAAAACGCAAACTTCATGGACATACTATTTTTCCCCTTTTCTTTATGCCGTTGAATACTTGGGGCACCACTTATAACCTGTCCACGGTCTTCCTCAATTCCTGATTTTTTTTCTTCCCTTGAATAGAATCTCATTCAATGATAGGACCTTCCATTCTTGTATGTCTTTCCACCACTTTCTCTGCCTGTTCTTTTCCTGGTACTGTTCTTTGAGGGAAGGTCTTGGCTAGCACTAAATCTGTGTAGCAAGGTAATCGTGGTCTTAGGTTCAAGAATATGAAGATGGGCCCCCTTCCTTAGAATGAGTAGATGAGCCCCCTTCCTTAGAATGAGTATGACAAAACCAAATTAAAAGTCCATTTGCATGTAACAATACTATTTAAACAACAAAAATATTAAAACACAATAAGATTATATATGTATACAATATAGAGCAATTATTTTTTAATAGCTAATGAATGTTAGATTAAAAAAACAAGCAAAGTTAATTAAAACAAGATTACAAAGAGAGTTTGTGTTATCACACAAACACAGAGGCGGCCCCCGTCGTAGTCGGATCCATGTCGGATCTGCCTATTCGCAAAGAATATTAAACACGTGATTTAATTTTGATGGCCAAAAGTAATAATGTTATCAAAGATTCATTTGCCGTTGTAAAACATGATTTTTTTCTGTTTTACATGTTTCGGGTGTTCCTCCTAATTTTAAAATAATCAACTGCTCGCTTGACGATGGAGTATGGCAACGAGCAGGGTATGAACCCTGCCTGATAGTGCAGTTTGCGTGCAAGACTGTTGTTCGGATTTATCGATGGTCCCTGGTTCAAACCCTGCATGCTCCCATCCCCCGTCGTCCTATGGTATGTTTGTACTAGGAAGTAAATTATCTTTAACTTTGAAAGAACATCCGAAACATGTAAAACAAACAACCCGGGAGCGTAGAGATAATTAGTTCAGCACGCTAACAGCACGATAAGGCATTGCTCTTAACTTAATAATAAACGAAGAGCCTATTATTGATAAATAGATATATTACACATTATGGCATGACATCTATCGGATATGTACAATATATCAGACGAGTGATTTTAGATAACCCTTCAGCATTGATTTGTAATTAATAAACAAAAAAAGAAAAATAGATATATTGTGCTTGTTCTTTGATGTCTCAGTACAGTTAGGCTTATAAACAGAGATATCGGCATTTTTATTTTAAATGGAACGAGAATAAGGATGTAGATCTACCTAGATTAAACTTCTGATTTAACACTCTTAAGATCTAAATCTAGGCTACTAGATCTAGAGATAAAATATAAACTTAGAATAATGTAGCTGTAATTTAGATAAGTTTTATTAACAAAAATATCCTAAATAATATAATAATAGACTAAATGCAACATTACATTAAAAATAGTAGATTACTTTTAGTATATTATAACATTGCAATATTGATCAACATGTTTGGAAATGAAATCTACACTTTAAGTCTAGAAATTGAAATTTTCCATCTTGTTCTAGCCTGTATCAGTCTTAACTAGATCTAGAAATTCTATATATAGACTCTGAAATGAATATACATCCAGATCTAGATATACTGTAATAAAAATCTAGATCTAATTTAAAAAATCAAGATAAGACCTAAATCAAGATATCGAGATCATTCCTTTTTTTAAAACGCGAGTCACATAACGAGGCTTAATAAACATTACTATACCGAGTTCTTTTAGCATTTCATTTGAAAAATTAATTCCATATGACGTCAAAGGAAAAAAAAACACTACGTCACACGGCCTAGACTAAAAAACGCTTTCATCAATACGAGCCATTTATCGAGTGTTCATAGACATTGGTGCACTTAGTGCGTTCTTTTAGCATTTCCTTTTAAAATAATTCATTCCAAATGACGTCAAAGGAAAAAAAAACAATACGTCACACGGCCCAGCTAGACTAAAAATCGCCTTCATCAATACGAGCCATTTATCGAGTGTTTATAGACATTGGTGCACCGACTGCGTTATTTTAGCATTACATTTAAAGAGTTCATTTATATGACGTCAAAGAAAAAAAACATTCGATTACCTTACAATAGGCTAGTACCAAAATGTCTTTATTTACACGAGAAATTTGACGAGGGTTCATAGACATTGGTGCACTGAATTCCAATAGAATTTATTTAAAGAAGATTAAAGCCGCATTGTTTTTGCGTTTTGTCTGTCAATCGGTCTGTCCGTCATCTTAATATAAAAAACAACAACTAAAGCTAATTAAATTAGATTTACCTTTATTTTACGTTTCGAAACGTCGCAATAAATTTAAGTATGAAGACAATAGATTTAAGTTTTTTTTTATAATAGATTATTCAGTATGTTTGTATAAATATTAAAAGAAAAATAGAATTCCAGACAAATGTAGGCCTAAAACCGTTTATTAATTTTCTTGGATGGTCTCGTATGAAAATTAGATGAACTACAGCCATGTGGAGAGATTTTTATACCTTACTTTGGTGTTTGTATGTTGTATTCCTTAAAAATCGGAACATAATATTAACGATAATTAGATTTTGTAATGTTTTAGCTGGAATATAAATGTACTGTAAGAGAGAAGTGAGTAAAAATATTTTTCATCAAAATTCATAACATTTTTTCGTAAATGAGAAGATTATTTGTCTATTAATTATTATATCAAAGACAAAGGACAGATAAGAATGTAGAAAGAAGGTTGACATATCTCTTGTAGTGTCCCAGCGGTCCAGCAGATCAAAGATAGGTGAAAGTGAATGTAAAGTTAGATGTAAATCTGGGCCAACTAAAGTCTTAAATTTCCCCTTTCAGACTTTGTGGTCTATAAAGCAGATGATGTGAAGGTCATCTGATTATGTGGCCCACGGTTAACGAGGGTGTCATGTGGCCAGCACAGCGACCAACCGCCTTTACTTTTCACCAACTAATGTCAGGTACCCAAGGTCTCAAGGACGCCCGAAAATCCCGAAATAAAAATCCCAGTCTTCTTCAGGATTCGAACCCAGGACCGCCAGTACGGAAGCCAAGCGCTTTACCACTCAGCCACTTACCCGTCAACTAAAGTCTTAAATTTGATCTAATTGTTTTGTAAAGGCTTAATCTCCAATTCGAATCCTCATTAAAAATGAAAAATTTCTCGTTGTGAGTAAAAAAAAAACAAAAAACTATTGCAATTTATAACAATACTAATTGTCTTAAGTTAGGTCTACCTTATAATGCATACTAATAGGTTTTTTTTCTCTTAACAAAATCGCTTGCATAATTAATTTTATAAATTAAACGGTTTGCTTTTAGAAAACCAAAAGTAGCCGTTGCACCTAAACTTTTCAAGCCGCATTTAATGGTGAAATAATATTTTTCGTATCTCTTCAATTTTTAGAGCCCTGAGTGTGACAGACGGACAGACGGACATTTTGCACAAACCTAATAGCGGCTTTTTGCGCTTACGGGGGCCGCTAAAAACAATACCTCAATACAACTTAAAATATAGTAAAATTTGGTTCAACGGGGTATCGAACATCAGCAGGTGCTTGTACCAAAGATGTGACCCACTCGGCCAGCGGGCAATGCCAACTTGGGCAATGGGCTTTGTAGCTGCAAGTAAAGAAGTTCTTTTTCTATAAAATAAGTCTCGAAAGTTCTACAATGTATAGTTAGGCATAGTTATATAATATAATAAATATAAAGTAAAATCACGGACTAAGATACAGTATATAGTACATATTTGATTTCCATATCCTATACTCTTAAGCGAGCAGTTCTTGCATATATATATATATATATATATATATATATATATATATATATATATATATATCGGATATAGACTACTAATCTGAAGAGTTTCTTAAGTGTTATGTTTGTTCTAAATGTAATTGTACATGGCGATCAAGAATAAAGTCTCTTAAGTCCTCCTACAGTCTAAACAAAACCACAGCTTACGTCCGTCTTATAGTTTTACAATGCCTCTTTTGCGTAAAACTATTGTAGGCCTACTATTATTGGCGTGGAAGAAAGTCTTTGCAGTGTAACTTCTCAGATGTGTACGTTCAGACATTTAATTTTCGAATTAATATATTCATTATGGCTTTAGTACGACACATCCAGTGACGCAAAGTTGTACGTTATTGGGTAAAACAAACTAAAATGGCGCACTTTTTCTTAATTGACTTAAATCATTTCATTAGCTTTCTAAAGAAACGTTTCTATGGGGCACCTCTGTTACGCCAAACAATAGTTCGTCCCCCAAACGGGATATGTGCCCTGCTCAGCCAGACACTGTCGGACTATAAGAAGTTCATACCGGCTTTTGCCATCCATCCATCCCAGTGGTGCTACTGGTGCTGCAGCCCATGGAAGGATATGGCCTGCAATTACACATCCCTCCATTCAGATCTCTCCTGGGCCTTTCGTCACAACGCCCTAACCCCAAGTTTTTTACTGAGGTTTATAGTTAAATCAAAAGTGGCTGCAGCGTACGCAAACTCGATGACCGCTAGCTAGATGTTATGTTCAGTGTGAGCAAGTAAGGCGTAGAGAAGGTCTGTAGTCACCATTGCCTTTGATATAGTACCTTAGACACTGAAGCATGAACACATCTATATATTATTTCTCAAAGTAAGAGGTCAAACGAGCAACAACATGCAACAAAATGCAACAAGTAAATAGGTCATTTCTATTTTTAGCTCCATTAATAATTTTTTAACGCATTCGCTTTACTTATTTTATAATGCGAAAAATTAGAACCATATTTAAAACTCGAATTATTTATGTATTTAATAGTCAAAGAGAAAAGTTTTCTAGAGCTCAAAATGTTTATAATTCTTTTTAAAAAAATCCATTAACTTGCAAAAGACCTTTAATACGAGTATTTGTGGACAATTGTGGTGGAAAAAAAATCATTAGCAAGGTTAGAGAGACAAGTGGAGTTTTGTGCTTCGACTTTTTAAAAATTATATTTTATCTTTTCAGTCTGTAGTGTGCTATTGTGTTTGTAATTGAAGATTGTGTTCAACCATATGCCAAAGACTTATTTCCCTTACAGCTTGATGGTTAACAGCGTTATAAATGACTATATTTTGTTAAAAATGTGTTTGATTTCTTTTAAAGCAATAGCTTAACAGACAAATAATTATAGGGATGTTAAATCGACAGGATGGCGCGGGGAATCTGTTGTAAGTAATAAAATGGCTTAATTTAATAATTTTTACACTTTAAATTAGAGCGGGTCCTATAAAATTGCGTGTCCTATGAAATGCGGGCCCCGCTGCGGTCGCCGGCCCTGGTAAATAGCGGCATATGCTATGCCGCCGGTCAACTAGTGGTAATAATTTACCAGCAAAATAATAATTATTATAAGGCTTGACATCGAATCCGAAGATTAATGAGGAATGCAGTATTTCCCGTGGATACGCAGCCCGAGATGTGACCTACATATTTTGCCACATCCATGGCAAGCATAACCATTGTCCTCCAGTGGTCGATTAAGATTTTCTTTTCGCGTCTGCGTCTGTCCTCGCCAGCAAATTTTCTGTTGGGCTCAAATATGTATCCTTGGCCTTTGTATAGAGGGAATTCTTTAAGTCCGACATTTACGGTTGACAGAGCAGTATCCTGTATGAGAGACGAAT
>JADKLZ010055552.1:0-10462 GCA_021533235.1 Biomphalaria straminea | reverse complement strand
TGTATGCTCTCAATCTATGCAAAGGCTTAGCTAGTTGGGGGGGGGGAGGAGAATTGTAAGATTCCCCCCAGGCCCCCACTTGAGAAAGGCTCCCAAATAAGTTGTTTTTTTTAATTAAATAATAAACATTACGCACAAATGCATTAGAGGCAAGATGTGAAATGTTTTCTTGGAGGTTCAGCGAGTTCCAATATAAATTATTCCAATATAGGGTTCCAGCGGTGGTTGATTTTGAAACCAATACGGTGCCGATGACCTCGCATTCACATCGTATGACCTCAAAACCTTCCATTCGGTGTTTTTTTTTTTTTTTTTTTTGTATATGTTTTGTTTTTCTTTTTTCTGGCGGTGATTGATTTAATAGTTTAATATTATTTTGATAATTTTTGAGGTGGCCAAGCGGGCCACATGAAAGGTGGTCGCGGGCCGCATGCGGCCCCCATACGCCGTATTTGACATGCCTGAATTAAAGTGTTAATTATTTTCAAAGTGGTGGCTAAGCTCGAGCACTTAAACATTTACTCTACGAAATATGTGAAAAGTTAGCTCAAACTGTTATTAAGATAACTTTTCTCAAATCAAACTAGCATGTTAATGCAAAAGAAAAATACGTTTAAACAATATGAAAATATCAGGAAAGTATTCTTAAGATTTACTATTCAAATAGAGAGCAAAAAGTTAATACTGAGTACATCAATCTCTTTTATATTGGGCCTGAGGGCAAGATATGTGAACAGTAATACTAAAACTAGAATACTAGAATGCAGCAAAGTTTTGAAATACGGCAACGAAAATTAGTTAAACATTAACTAATTACGTTCTCTCATTAAAACATCAACTAACAACGTTCTCTCATTAAAACATCAACTAACAACGTTCTCTCATTAAAACATCAACTAAAAACGTTCTCTCATTAAAACATTAACTAATTACGTTCTCTCATTAAAACATGAACTAACAACGTTCTCTCATTAAAAATCAACTAATAACGTTCTCTCATTAAAACATCAACTAACAACGTTCTCTCATTAAAATATCAACTAACAACGTTCTCTCATTCAAACATTAACTAATATCGGTCTCTTATTAAAACATCAATTAACAACGTTCTCTCATTTAACAACATTAATTAACAACTATTTTTTGAAATCAAATCAAGCAATTCTGTCCATTGAAAACGAAGTAGTAAGATATATTGAGTTTAAAGTTTTTTTAATAAGTTTTCTAATTTGAAATCCTGAAAAGGAAATTTAAATATTTATTTTCTAAAGTTATTTTAAAAAATTTTTATTTTTAAAAAATTCTTTAAAAATTTTTGTACCTATCAATATACTTTTCATTAAGTTGCATTTTTCATTAGTTGTCCTCATGAAACTACCATTATATGTGATTATAATATTCAAAAGTTTCCATTAAAAGCTGTTTAATGCTTACTTAAGAAAGCATGCTCAGTTGGTTTTTAATTTCTTTCTATTTAAAAAATCGTAGAAGTTAATATGTAATGATTAACGATAATATGTACGAGAAAAAAACAATCGATACTCATTTAAACTTTGTGGAGCAGCATTTAACGAACTGTATTATTGCGCAAGAAAAAACAACAACTGAACAACGATAGTTTTTTATTTGAAGAATAAGTGGAACGCTGGGGGGGGGGTGACACCCTGATTTTACCGCACCGGATGACACCCACCCTAGTGACGCCTCTGGTAACTACTAAATATTTCATAGAGGCCCTACTTAAGCTAGCGGTTATGTTGCTTAGAGGGGCCCTGGCCCCATGGTTGGTTATTTCACCATTGGGTGTGGGCCCCTAAATGGTCGTGGGCCCGGGTTCATTGAACCCCTTCGCGCCATGGATGCTACGCCACTGCATCATTGCATTAAATCTCCGGATATAATATTCTTGAGCATTAAAAACAATCTGAAACACGTGACACACATGAGACGAGAGTGGATAGGAATATATAAACAGTAAGTGTCTACGGCCATTTATTCAATCTAAATTAGAAAAAGAATTGGACAGGCTCCCGTTAAAATACGATAATGTTAATTATAAAAAAAAAAGAAGAAGAGGCAGACAGAGAAAGCGATGGGAGGACGTTGATTAGTGAGAGAAAGAGTTAAACAAATATAACAAACTAGTCGACCGGCGGCATACCATACGCCGCTATTTTGCAGGGCAGGCCTTAGCCTTAGAGCCTTAGGCTAGTGAGGCACTGCAACATATGCCATCATATGCGACCGCAGAGGGTCCCACACTTTCTTTGGACCCGTGCTAATTTTTAGGTGTATAAATTATTAAATTTAACCATTTTATAACATGATATAACAGATTTCCCGCGCTAAAGTCAAACCTGAGAGTAGTATCTATCTGTGTATTGTCGTTTTAGTTTTAAGGGTCTTACGACACAATCACAATATAATCTCTTCCGGCTTCCACTTTTTTTTTTCAAGTTACACGAAGTTACTTCCTTTTTCCGGTCTAAATTTATTTATGTCTATGCTATTTTGTGAATGAAATAGTGCGGATTGGGTCCATTCGAATCGTGGTGCGTACGCCATGAGATCTTCCCTATTTGCTTGCTTGTTGTTGCTTGCTTGCTTGCATGTTGTTGTTTGACCTCAGACTTAGAGGAATATATATATAGATAGATTTTTTTTATATCATTAACGTAGATCAAGTAGATCTATATAGATCTAGTAAAAGAACCCCTGTGTTCAGACCTTTCCAATCTAGATCTATAGATTAGGGCAGATAGACGTAGTATACAATTTTATAAAGGTAATATTTTACCATGGCCTACGGTTGATCGGACAAGGAGTTATGTGGCCAGCACAACGATCAACCACATTTACTTTCCTTTAATTAATATTAGGTACTCGTTTAAGTTGGTTGAAATTTAAATTTGAAAGCTACACCTAGATCCGAACCCGGAACTGGTAAAGAAAATTAAATCCCGATGTCGTTGTGTTGACCGCATTTCATTCACTTAAAATTTGCCCATTAAAAGTCAACTTTAATTAACCAAAACATCAATTTCTTTCTTAATCTAATTTTTCGTTTCGTAGCCTAATGTAGGCACAAAACGTAGGTGTGTGTTAGTTTGTATTGTGTGTGTAAGTTTGTGTGTGTGTGTTAGTGTGTATTGTGTGTGTGTGTTAGTGTGGGCTAACATTAACTTTTCTTAACTCATTGCCTTCATTACCATTGAATACGAAACAGTTTACAAGTAGTATTCAAAGCAACGATGCTGGATCCGGGAATCTGGATCTATGACTTTAGTAAACTTTTGACATTCAAGAACCACGTCCTCCCTTGGGGCGCTCAGGGGTTCATTTCCACGGTTGACATTGATCAGGAAATGTCACATTAAAACCAAGAGCCCTCGTTTTGACCAGGTTCCCTGACGTTTAGAAAACATAAAAACTAAATACTCCCAAGTTTTTTGGTAAAAATCACACCATTAGTTTAGAGATGACGTCATAAGGTATCGCTTTCTATTTCTTAATACTACTCCCATGTATCAATATAAATGAACATACTGTAAACGTAAGCACATTAATTGAAAGATATGCTCATATAACAAGATTTATATATACAGGGCGGTTTTACTGCAGATTGCAAGTATGCGGACTCATCCTTAAAGGGGGCATCCATATTTCAAAAATATAAATGTGTTCCTTAGTATGCATATAAGATTAGAAGGGAAATAAGATAAAATTTGCAAATAGTCTTTTTTTTTTTACAAATGTGAACATGATTTTTAGATTTATTAATCATATTTAATGCATTTCTTTTGAAACATGAAGAGGATTGACTCATGGCATCCCATTACGATAATCCGGCGCTATGAACAGTGGCGTAGCAAGGTACCCGTGGGCCCGGGTGCAAGAATATGTTGTTGGGCCCCCTTCCCCAATGAGATGAATGTACAGTGACACAGAACAATTAAAAAAAATTGAATGTATTGGTCAATTTACCCAAAGACATTTCAATGCAAGTAGAGTAGCCTTTTTTTATAAGTAATAATCTCTTTACGTTTGATTCAGTTAGGATTCAGACAAGTAATAGTGCCATTTAAAGGCAATGTTTGTACAATTTCTTAACAGAATTAAACGACTTAAAGAAGTTTCAACTGAATAAAGAAGTGATTTGTGAGTTCTACATTTTACACATTTATACTACTAAAGCACTTTTAGGTGTAAAACTGTTCAATATTGATACAAACTATAATCTAATTCTACTTCCATCTTTTAACTGTAAATAGATCGAACATAATTCTGTTCTTCTAAGTAGCAAGGTCAGTAACCAGTGCATCTAGTTCTAAACCTTTGACTGTTTCTCGCTCAATGGAACAACACCAAGTGAAGCCAACCTGCTCTGTGTCATAGAAATGTGTAAAATATTTTCTCCTGTCAGATTTCAATATTCATAGCAATTTTAAATAAGGCTTAATTAGAGTTTTTTTTTTTTAAATAAATATAATGGTAATAACTTTCTTTAAGAACTATGAACTATAAACCAATAAATACTAAGCATTGGTCAAAAGAAAGACACTATCCCATGATCAATGTGGATATCTCTATATCTTCTAGATCATTATTATATACCTGCTCTCCAATTCGGTCTCGCTATTCATTGTAATAGCACAAGCATGATACCTATGATGTTTCTTATGCTTGCTTAATATTTAATGATACTTTTATTCTGTTGTAGTCATTTTAATATCATACAGTGGACAACAGAACAAACTGACTTCACAGTATAGGTTTATCGTATCGGATACACAAATTATATTTGTTTAGTCTGCCAAGTTATCAGTTGTTTTTTTTTTTGTTTATTCAGATACTTTTATTTACAGTAACACAAAAGACAAATTATCAGACTTCTGTAACTGCTAGAATCTAAATTTGATGGAAAGAAATTGAAATTTACGAATTTTAAATACAGTAAATAAAAGAAACAGATTAAGCTTTTTGAAAAATTGAATAATTAGTAAATGTGTCGAAATATTAATTCTTGACCATCGAGACTATCTCACTATACCTAATTGTCATTGTTACTCGCCTCTTTCCTTATTTCTCTGTCCAACACATTCATATTTTGTACATCAAACATTCTCGCTTCCTTTCAATCCATTAATTCAAATAATAGCCTTTTAATACTAACAACGTATTGCGGACATACATGGAAAACAATGGGACGATATGGCACCAATAGTCCTCTCAAACGTACAATTAGGGCTAACCACCATTACATTAAGCCTGATGGAGAACAACTCCTTACATTTAAATAATCAAAGCCGCTGGTATATTAACTCTAGCTTAAAACACATGGAAAAATTTTTAAAACTAATATAATGTTTCGTTCAACGTTTTGGATATTTTGAGGCAGATTTTCAGATTCTTTATAATAATAACTGTTACAAAAGTGCATTTTTTTTCTTTCAATGTCATCCCTAACGTCTCACTTGGGCCCCAACTGGTCAAGAGTTATGGGCCCAAGTGCACCCCTTTGCGCCATTGTTGCTAAACCACGGGATGTGGGCCCCTAATGGTCGTGGGCCCGGGTTCATTGAACCCCTTCGCGCCATGGATGCTACGCCACTGGCTATGAATATTTATATTACCAAAATTGAAAAATAGATTTATTATTTTTAAAACAAATCGTGTTACAAATGTGCAAAACCTTGTGAACTGAAACAGTCATACAGAAATATATACGTTCAATTTACAGTTTTACTCAATCATTTCATATATTTTCATTATGAAGTTGGACTGTGTTTAGTCATTTATCAGCCAAGATGGCTTAATGTCTGTCAGTTTTGTGCAATCATAAACAAAGTACTGAATCACTTGATTTATCTGCGTTCATGCGTGAGTTCCGGAACTTGTGCTGAAAAATGGCTTCAGGCAGTTTTAGATCTAATACCGGGGCACAACAACACAGGCAGGAGAATGGATCACAGAGATCTTACCAGAACATCCGCACATCAATTATTGAGAAGAAAAATAGTCGATTCGGTTTAGTTAATTCCCTGACGATAAAGCGATCAATTCGTACACTCGTTCCTAAATAAAATGAGGAGTGTAATGTGCTTCCCTTTCTCTTGTTGTGATGTTAGTTCTTGATGTAGCTGATATATAACTAAGTTTTTTCAGGATACTAGGTGCGTGAGTTTCTTGTGAAGATGTATTTTCAATCTCGCGAGTTCATAGAGAAGACATTACATAACACGAACAAATACTTGAATAACTAAGTTGACTTCGAGATGAAAATGTAACAACAATTTATTTACAAGATGGGCCACAGTCTAGTCAAAAGATAAATACGTCTGATCACCCCGAGAGCCTAGCGGTAACTGAAATCCTATTACGTCAAACTTAACCTCTAACCCTACAGTCTGTGTCGTCATAAAATGTGCGTTCAATGTCGGTACTAAAAAGTGCGCAATTCTAAAAGACTAAACTAACTATCTAAAAAAATGTGCGCAATACTAAATTAGCTACCTAACAGGAGAAAGTTCTTGTACATGAACTCTCAGTTAGGAGTTTTTACTTCTGTATTTTATATATGTTAGCGTTTTAGCCGTTGGCTATTCTATCTAGATGAATATTATTAAATTAAGGTTCTCTCTTCGGACCTTGCGAGCTATTTCTTTGACCAACAGTCAAAGAGCAGTTTGACATGTGGCCAGCTCAACGACCAACCAACCTCCTTTACTTTTCCTAACTAAAGCCAGGTTTAAAGTTGGGGCACCCTGAAAATCCCGAAATTCATTAGTTCAGCTTCAGCCGAAATTCGACCCCAGTACTCCAGGTGTGGAAGCCAAGCGCTTATCCCCTCAACCACCGCGCCCCTGACGAATATTGTAAGAGACTTGTAATTATGAAAGCGTGTTTGTTTGCCGTAATCACAAACACTGTTGACTTGATTTTTTTTTTCTACATTATCTTTTTTATTTAAAAAGTCTGTCTGCTGTGACACAAATGCACGCCAGAACAAAATATTACGTCTCAACAAACTTTCAACTAGAATGGTATACGTTTTGGTCAGTGTTCTCTACATGACTCTTTTTTTTACAACGTTAATTGTTAATACCCTTATCCTTTTTATAGTATAATGAATACCAATACTAAGGAAATTATGCTGATCGTAGTAATGTGCGTTCTATCCATCCGAGTGACGCTATAACCCACGGAGGGCCCTGGCCTGTTTTAGCACATCTCTCCATTCTGATCTACCCTGGGCTTTGTGTCTCCATGCCCAGACTGTTGTAGATCTGTCTCTACGTCATGAAGCCACGTTCTCGTGATCTGCCTTTGGGGGCGCTTGTCTTTTGGTTTTTTTTTTCCGGTAAAATATATTTGCTCCCCTGTTCTGTGCAATGGCCTGCATCTTATCTTCCCAACGTAATCTGATTCCTTTTTCTAATGCACTTATTATTTAGTACTGTAATGCCTTTTAGCTTCCTAGATTTTTATTAGGTTTAGATCTGTATGTTATTTTGGTTTATAAAGTTTGAATACCTCCATGTTATAATTTTGATAGACTACCAATATTTGGATTGTTTTATTGCGCTCATTTTAAGTAGACAATTACTTTTAATGCCAACAAAAACAAAAAACAAAGAAAACATGTTTGAACTACTCAATTTAACCTTGAACTTGACTAGATAAAACATGCACACATATTATAACAACTCATAAACTTGCAATAGACTATCAAAATTTACTCTTGACTTAAAATTTTCGATTGGAAACTTCTAATAATATATGTTACGAGCAGATGAGGCTCTTAATCTAACACAAAACCAGAATCATTAACAGTAGCTTATGACAACTTCAATCTTGGTTCAACGAATAATTGTGACTCAAATAAGCTCGTATACATTACTTCATTTTGCAATCTCCTTCTTCCTCGTTCAACACGCATTCGCACCATTCCATATTCACACCACGCTGCGTACGTAACAATAGACATTAATATCCTGTTTTAATATCACAACTAGTACTGTGTAGCTAGATGCAAACCCTAATTCCCTCCTTAATCTTCAATCACAAGGACAAGCCTTATTTTTAATATCTTTATAAACTCACATAATAATCACAAAATGTTTAGATCTGTTCTTACTTCGAGACTTAGAAAAAAAAAAAGCAATCAGCTTCAACTTTTTTGATCGAAGATGAGAACTACTTCGTGTTCTGTATACTCCAAGAAGAGCTCAAATATTCTGTGCTCACGACGGAGGCTGTAAAGTCAATCTCCACATTCTAAATCCGCTTACGTTCAGGAAATGATTAATATAGACTTTATTTCGGCCTGGCTATTTTCTCGCTATTTGCTTAAAAAAAACAAGAAAAAAAAACAGAAACTTCACGCTCATAGCAATACTTCCGAAAGCAATATCTTGGATAGCAATATTTCTGAAAGCAATACTTCGGGAAGCAATACCTTGGATAGAAATACTTTGGATAGCAATATTTCGAATATCAATACCTTGGATAGCAATATTTCGAATATCAATACCTTGGATAGATATGCTTCGGATAGCAATACCTTGGATAGCAATACTTCGGAAAGCAATACTTAGATAGCAATACCTTGGATATATATATATACTTTGGATAGAAATACTTCAATTATATCAATCCTAATGTAATTCTCTCCCCGATTTATTGATTAAAGGCCGTGTTCTACTAATATGTTTTTATCGATAGTCAGATTTTATCATTAAGGAAATCAGTTCTAAAGTGAAAAGTTATCGTTTAATATTTTCTTATCAATTCTTTTACCTGTTGGGCCGACCCACACACTTCGTTCCTTATTTATTTTCATCGCAATTGTTGTCGATTTTGTACTCTATATTCTTAGAGTCTCTTAGAGCTTAAATTAATTCATAGTTGTATACAATTTATAGGTTTACCATTCATACATCATCGTTTTCGTCTTGACAGCCTCCGATTACATGAATATACTCTCTTACAAAACTGGGCTTTAATTAAAGTAATTGCTTGCTGGATCTATCCTTCTTTACGCAGAGATAGATCCGAATTTAGAAAAAGTCTGTTCCGAACTTGTTACTTTGGTTCGCTCGAAAGTAAAGGTCTGGAACGACCCTTGCTTTACCCATTGCTAGAGACATTCTTCTCAATAATAAGTCGTAAAAAAATAATACTTAAAATGATAACATAAAAAAACATTAATATAAGTTACCTTTTCTTAGATAATGAGCGAAAGATATGTAATTAAACCATGGAACTATACTAACAGTAAGAGTTAATCTTTGAGACAGAACAATGAAAAGCTGTGCAAAATAGGACCCGTATAAAAATAGAAGGAGGATTTCAAACAGATTTGAGCTCATTGAAGTTCAATTCGAAAAAAAATATTTACAATTATATAAAACTTATCCGTAACAATGGAAATTATTTAAGTATCTAAGAGTAAAAGTTTTTTTTTTTTTAATTTCAGCTTGGTTGTAATGTCATATAATGCATATTAGCAAATGTAGATAATCTACATGTAGACTGCCTGGTGACTACATGTAGACTGCCAGGTGACTACCTGTAGACTGCCTGGTGACTACCTGTAGACTGCCTGGTGACTGCCTGTAGACTGCCTGGTGACTACCTGTAGACTGCTTGGTGACTACCTGTAGACTGCCTGGTGGCTACCTGTAGACTGCCTGGTGGCTACCTGTAGACTGCCTGGTGGCTACCTGTAGACTGCCTGGTGGCTACCTGTAGACTGCCTGGTGGACTACCTGGAACTAGATCATTACTACAATATTAAGCTTATGAATGGTGGATGTTTGGACTAGTGAGTAAAGTATCTGTAACTCTGAAGAGACATACGAAACATGTAGAACACAACAGAACATTCTGAGCTATGCAGACGCTAAAAGCTTCCACGCCTTGTTTTGGTCGACCGGAGACTGTCGTCTGATTGAATAAAATATGTTAACGCTCATATAACCTTTTAATGGCAGACTTGTAGATGAAACACCGCCCATATAACTTCAATATATAAATGTCATCGCTTTTATATTTGCCAGATTTTTATCCATTGACAATAAGTTAAACAGAAAAATAAGCAACTAGTCACGGAACGATCCATTCAGTCTTGTTTTTTCTTGTGATTTTAAAGGGCAACAATTTTGGTTTGTTTCACAAGTAGCCTGCCAACTTGACTTAATCAATAAAGTCTTAGACCAAAGAATACGTAATTGTGAGAGTCGAAGAAACGATAAGTGCATTGCATGACAGTCGACGTATCCATCAACACGACATTCCGAGATTTGATTGCGACACGAAAGAAAGTAAATCAATAGAATAGAGCATTTTTTTAACAAACGTCAGAGAATATTTTT
This sequence comes from Biomphalaria straminea, assembly GCA_021533235.1. Classification (NCBI taxonomy): domain Eukaryota; kingdom Metazoa; phylum Mollusca; class Gastropoda; family Planorbidae; genus Biomphalaria; species Biomphalaria straminea. The sequence continues at coordinate 86 of JADKLZ010055552.1, read as the reverse complement.
ATTATTTTAATGGAGGATTGTCCCAATGTCCTAGAAAGGGACAAAAGCAATTGTTGACTATTGATTCATTTAGACTTCATACAATT
>JADKLZ010055549.1:0-14881 GCA_021533235.1 Biomphalaria straminea | reverse complement strand
TATTATTGTATATGTTTTTTTTTTTTTTTTTCACATTTAAAATATAAATAATAATTCTTGGTAAAATACATTCAAGTATTATTGCTAGTGTATTTAAGTGAAATAATAGTAATTGTATACCATTTGATTCTGATAATTCTAAACAAAAATAATGTTTCTTTTTAAAATGGTAACACATGATATATATATATTAATATTGACAACGATATGGCATGATATAAACTTTTCTCTTAAAATTGTTGAAGCAATTAGCTCAAGAAAGAGTCTCTTTGGAAAGAACAGTGTTTGATGGAATAGTTGAGATGAATAGAAATGTTCATAATCAGGCCCAACTTATTCATGACCCCTATGTTATTTGTCTTGATTTGAAGATTGGGTATCACAGCCATCTATATGTACATAGATAATAAGATTGGATTCATCCTCAGTTGGAAAGGAGAAGTCACTGGATTATTTTGCTTGCAAAGAATTGTAGGCTTTGACATGGTTGAGACACTTAACTCTTGTTTAAAATACCTAAAGACATCCTTTTTTTGGGGGTCAAAGAATATATTTGTTAAAAATGTCAAATATTTTTTTTTATATTCAAAACAAATGTCAATTTTTTTTTTTAACTTACTAAAAAAAAAAAACAACATACCGGGGTAATCATAGTTTGTAAGTGGAATGCTGTGAATAAACAAACTTCCATAATTATATCTGCAACTCTCTCATTGTTTTATGATTGTTAAAAATTTTATTTTGTAGGTCTTTTTTATGTCCAGTGATCCCACACCCTTGCACACTTCAGTTTTAGAAGTTTTGCTAGTTCAAGTTTTTTTTTAATGAGAAATTATTAAGAAAATAATTTATGGATCTTTGCTTTTTCATGGATTTTCTGCAAAATTCAGTTGGTGTCAAAATTTTTTTTTTAATTAATTTTTGCAAGAAGTCTTAAAATTTATAATTTAAAAAAAATCTATTCTATTAATTCTATATTTTGTCTAGTGGACAATATTAGATTCAGGTAGTGTAAAAGCGAGTGTATAAAATAAATATGCTGTCTCTACTTTGTGGAGTTCAGTCATCACCAGTGGTTCTGTAGTGCATCTCCTGTAATAAACAAGGGATCACTGTATTTTCTTATAGATATTTGGTTAAATATACATTCCAAATCTAGTTGTTTGTTTTTTTATATATAGTTCTACAAATATAATTTTTAAAAATAATATTTTTTAACTACCTAATTGTTTTTGGTTTTAATTTTTTTTTATGCAGTCATTTTTAAAAATGTAGAAAAAAGTTTTTTTTTTTATGTTCTCTTTTCTTAGCAGAGCACTCTGAGGTGAAGTTAATGTTACATCATTTTGAAAAATTATTAGTCACACAAGATTTAGAGTGAGATCCATCGTTATCTATTTTTTGAATTATTTATTCATAAAGAATATATATATTCATATCACTTAGTTTTGGTGTGATATCATGCATTTTTTATATACCATCACTGAATTTTGTAATCCCCTCTTGAATGGATTTCAAGTGATTTTTTCGTTGCTTTTAAAGCAAGTTGTTTTTTTTTTTTCTTTTTTTTTTTTTGGCACTTTGTTCCAAAGTTTTTATTTTGATGTGCAATATTATTATAGATGTTATTGTTATGTAGATCACTAATATTTTCAAAGTTGTGCAATCTGGCAATAGGTTAAATATTTTATTAGTATATAATGAAAGATAGACATTGATATTGTACAAGTTTCTCATCCTAATAATGTGGTAAATAATAAAGAATTTTAGCACAAAAAAAATTTATTCTCCATTTTTATTTTTCATTTGTATTCGTTTTTTTTTTCAAGAACCATAATATAGAGTCAACTATTGCACATGTTAGGCCATATAATATAATTTAAAACAAAATTGTTTGGCAAGATAAAAGTTGATAGTCGTAACAAAAGGGCCTCCTTAAAAAAAACGTAGGTGCCATCTTGCTTGAAATGATATAGAAGAGATCAAATGAATACAGGCGGCTTCCGAACGAGACAGTGGAATATTTCATCAAAATTAACCTCGTCTTATTGAATAGCTGAAGCAATAACTTGATATTCTGACAGAATATAAAGTTTTTGAACCAGTCATATATATCTGTAGCTTTTATACATATTTTGCAAGCCGTAGAAGCTGCGCAAGAAGGAGGTGAATTGGGCAATTGCATCACGCAGAGACATGGAGAGTAACAAATAGCAACGCAGGCAAGGTCAATACACTCACCAAGAAATGGTTAACTGCCAAGCAAACACTAATTGATTAGGCACTAAAAAAAAGGCAATGGGATTGGATTGGTATGACAAAATCAAGAGAAAATATTTCAAATCTTGTTCTAAACTGGAACACACAGAGAAAGATTAAGGCTGTGAGATGAATGGAGGAGATCAACAAAGCAAAAAGATGATAGGATATACATGGACCCAAGAGAAATAGCCCAGAACAGAGTACATAAACAAAATACTTTTGCGGCTCTATGTTTTACTGGTAGCCTAAAGGATTAAGTTAAGTAGGTCAAGTGAATGCAATAAAAGTTGAAGAAATATTTGTCAAATAAAGCAGAAAATATTTTGTAGATTTATCTTTAGAAAAGCAATGTTGTATGTTTTTATAACCGTGTATTAATTGATCTGTATCGGCCGTGTGGCATTCCCTTTGTTGGTGTCTAAAGCTTAACCTAGCCTACTGGGTTCAGTTCTCAACAAGAGCACTTTTTTTCTTCTTTTCTTTGTACTAAAGGAAAATTGCCTTGCACTGTCAAAATCATCATTCAAGATACAGAAGTTATGAAATTACAAATAAAGCTAGATGATCGACCTAAAGCAGTTAAATGGCGATTCTCTTGATTTTCTGCAAAGAACAGGGGCGACTGGCTAAATGGGCATTTGGGCAAATGTCCGGTGATAGGAGGCCTATCATATGACATATAATTTATCTAAGGCTCACAAAATCCATCGGTCATTACTACGACTTAAGTATCAATAAGTTCACACAACAACCGGAAATTTCTCATATTCATAGACTAATCTGTAACCGCTTCAAATCTACAACTATAACTATGGGACATTATTATAGCCGCTCTCTTGTGAAACAGCAGATTTTCTTTATAGTTTTGAAATCTGCCCGCTTTCATTCTGTTCATAATATACCACGAATAATGTGATAAGATTTGATGCAATTTACATCATTGTGAGTGTTGCTGTCCTCAACATCTAGATCTAGATCAGACCATAACCAAATCTAGACCAGATCTCGATCTACTCATTTTAAAAATATGAACGCAACTTTTTCAAAATCGTGCACAATTTACTTTTCCCCGTAGAGCCTAGATCTAGGTCGTTTCCTGTTTACAACAATGGATGCTCAGAAACATTTTTAGGATTTTGTAGCTTGTAATTTTTGTCTCGAATTAGTCTATATTCTAGATGTAGTAAAAAATGTTAAATTGTCAGAGTTTTAAATTGTTTCTTTATTTTATTGCAATGAACGCAATAGAATTATCCAGCTTAAATGAAAAAATAATATATTCAGATTTAGACGGAAAGAGACCGACAACACAACTGAAAAGTAAAGACAATGACAGAATTGATGTGCCAATTTGGCAAGTTGTACATCCACACTTCATTTGTAAGTCCGTCCCATGTAACACAATCTATTTGATCTCGATCAGGACTAGATCTAGATCTAGATCTAGATTAAGATCTAGTCTAGATCTACATCAAGTCAAAATGCCTTAATTACAATGAAAAATGTGTCATATAATAATAATTCCATACCTAAAATATATCTAGAATACTATAATTTAGTTAGCTGTAGTCTAGCTTGATTACTAGATCTACATTCAGTTACTAAAAACAGGCTAAGGGCGTAAGGCTAAAGAGTAAAAGTAAAAAGGTCAGCCAGGTGTTACTGTTAGTGGTGTTTCAATTCAATAGAATTGTTTCATTATTCATAAATGATAGAATAATAGATTTCATATGTTAATGTATTTAATTTTTATTTGTTACAATTTGATTTCAATTCTGAGTTTAGTTTTTTTTTGTATAGATAGGGCCTAGATCTATATCTAGATTGAGATATAAATTATAATTTAATAAATATACTAAGAGTTTTTCTCATAAAAAGATCTTAGATCAACTAATCAAATTGAACTATGATTCAGTCTTTCAAATTGACAAATATAAATTTAGTCATAGATCTAGATTCTAGACATTTTTTTTATTCTAATATAGACCTTAACTTAAGAGATAGATCTAATAATAATAAGGCTTGTCTTCAAATCCAAAGATTAATCAGAGATATTTACATTATTGTCAATTTATCTATAATCTATGTCTCTTTTACCATCTTAACTCTTTCTCTCCGTAATTATTTACCATATTCTGATGGAATCAACGTTGGTATCGTCAGTTAGGAGTGAAAGAGTTAATATTTAAATTATTGTCAATTTATCTATAATCTATGGCTCCTTTCCCATCTTGTCAGACTATGGTTTCTATGGCTACCAATAGTCTGGCAAAAGAAGGACATGTCTTCTTTTTTTGGGTTGTGTCCTCCTTCGAGCCTGCCTTTTTTTTTTACTAAAATATGACAATGATGTTACCATGGCTTGCTTTATCAATCAAGCTCAATCCTTAGTTTCTGGTTCAAATACACTATAATAGATTGAAGTTGCAGAAAGATGACATTTTTTGACAGCAATAGAAATAGAATCAATTAAATAAATGAGAAGCATCATAAAAATGTTGTGCACAGTGTTATGCAACTATAAACGACTGGGAAAAGTTAAGTAGCTTTGCCTGAGTTATATGAGGCTTATGGTTTTCATACTAATTTACAGACATATCTCATAAAATATGCTGTGTAAGACTTGTTTTTTTAAATGTTTTTTTTTTCTTTGCCATCCTTTGTAAGGCATCTAATTGTTGTCTTCCCATGGGTGTTCATGTGTATGGTAACCCTATGCCAGACATTAATTACCACTTTTAAAACACTCAAGATTGAGGTATATTGAAGTAGCATTTTATTAACTTACACACAACAATATAATCTAAATACTGTTTTGTGCTGTATACTAGTTTTAAAATATTGAGATCACATGCATTCCTAAAAAATTGGAATGCATATTATACAGAACTTTAAATTCTTGACCATTGACAAACTTCAAGTTAAAACCTTTATTGTTATACCAATAAAGAAATGTCAAATATTGACATACTATATATGTCTTATTTCCTAGGCAATCTCAGTGATGGCTGCCTATCATTCAGTATTGTTTATCCTCATTGCTCAAATGGATATTTGGAATTTATAGCCAGCAGATATGTCAACGTAACTCTTGTTGTAAAGAACTGCTATGAAAAGGCCAAAGAGAACAATGCCCCTTTTATCTTTTGGCTTTGGGGCTCAGAAAATAAAAATGAAAGTGAAATACATCGGTGCAGGTTTGTTGCAATTAGCCAATTATTAATCTTTGTTCTTTGGCTTGCTTCAATTATAGCTTTTTGTGAGTCTTTTATTCCCATTTCTGTCAGCAATATTTAGCTTTAAGTTTGCCAGGGTCTCTTAGGTTCAGCCATATTTAGCTGTATGTTCTGTCAGAGTCTTTTAGGTCAAAAACAGGTATGCATACATTAATGAAAACCATATAGTTTAAATTATTCTTTTTTCTTTTTTTTTTTCTTTTTGTGTCAAGTATGCTTTAAATGAATTTTTTTACATTGTAAAGTAAATAATTAAATAACAGTCTTCAGGATTTGAACCCAGTTTGGAAGCTAGGTACCACTAGCCACCATGACTCTTTTGGTGGTAAAATGACAACTATTTGATACAAAATTGTTTTGTTTAATTTTAAAGTTTAAAATTTAAAGTATTTCACATCAATCTTTTTTTTATACTTGCTACTTACTATGCAATTAAAGTGAACTTAGACCCTCTTTAACACACGGATATAGATATGAGGTAATTATTTTCTTATACAATTAAAGTGAACTTAGACCCTCTTTAACACACGGATATATATATATGAGGTAATTATTTTCTCTTTCAATGGAACGCATGTAGTTGGAAATGTATAAGATATAATCTTGTACAAGGGTGCACAGATTATTTTTTTTTAAATAATTTTCATGGTTGCCCATGACTTGAAACTAACAATTATCTAAGTAGTTTAAAAAAAAATGTTTTTAGTTTTTTTAATGCATTAAGAAAAAAACAACAAAAAAACTCTTATAATAGGTTAAGACATAATAAAAAAAATTCTTAAGAATCTTTTGTCAATATTAATAGCATAATATATTTGTATTTACAGGTTTAGAACATCATGCAAAGTACCAAAAATGGCTGTTACAAATTCATTTCACAGGAAGAGTTGGCTGGCAATTGGCTTGCACTTAAAAAATGATACACTTGCATATAAACTATTTGTCACTATGAATTCAAATTATATTTATGACAAGATAACTCAAAAGAAAAAACATTTGATTTCTCAGCGCAGTGATGGCACCCATACAATTAACAAAAACATCACATTGAAAGAACTTAAAAATGTAAAAGTCTTAGCTGAAACTAAATTATACAAAATTTTAGTCAGAGCAATAAAGTCCTTGAACCATACAGATGAACGAAAGAATAAGAGCAATCCTAACTTCTTGCATTCTCATTCTAGAAACAGAAGACAGAAAAAAAGAAAGCATAACAGTTTACTATTTCTAATATGGACAGACTTGAGAAAACAGACTTTTTATAATCAAGAAAGAAAATTAGGAGCACAGTTTAATTCTACTGTGTCTTTACTAAGCCCACATCAAAACTCTGGTTTCGTTCGAAAGCATTTTATAGAATGGTATAATGCATGGAAAATTTCATCCAAGCAGAAAAGTAACTCTTCACTTTCAATAAATGATACGCTCCAAAGAAAAAAGGAAATATTTGGAAGTGATGCAATGTTGAAGAAAACTGGCTCATTAAAATCAGCTTCTAGACGTAAACGGGGTTGGGTTAATGAAGCAGATGACCTTGCTATTCTAACTCAGGGAGAAAATTCTAGGGACAAAGATAAAATTACAGAGATGATTGCCTCAGACTTTGCATCTAATTTGGATATTGACAAGCCTATAGTGTCCTCTTATGGGGGCTCATCAGGTAACCTCAAAAACCTTGACATCATGGTTAATGACCTGAAATCTGAAAGAGAGAAGGAATTAAGTCTCAACGACGTGAGTGAAACTATTGCTTCCAAAGAGGTAAACCACGTTTTAATATAAGATGTTAATATTACAGATGATACTATTTAAAAGACATTTTATACCACTGAGAAATTGATGTCATGTTATTTCACATTTAGTTTTCACTTTTGTGTCTTTGTTCAATATACTGCAATTTTTATCATATTGTAGCCACAAAACAGTAGTTCTGCAGTAATTTTATAGTATCTAAAAAATGCTACCACGTAGTAAGTTTTTTTTTGAGTACTTTATATTTACTTGACTTCTGGAAGCATTTCCAATGTTCAGTTTGTTTTTCACAAATGTTAACAATCTATCTTGATAAATGTTCTCCTCTGATTTCTGTCAACTTTTCCATTTAAGGCTCATGAAGGTTTTCACCTGAAGAGGTTGAGAAGTGACATTAAGAAAATGGAAAAACAACTGGCCATTGCTGAAGTGAAGCAATCCCAAGCTGAGAGTGACCTCATGGCTAACACCAATGATAAATTAGCTGAAGTCCTGGCTCGTAAAAAGTCAGATGCTGAAGATGCAGTCAAAGTGCTCTCAGAGAAATTACACAAACTAAAAGAAGACTATAGAAATTTTAAAGCTTCTACAGAAGGTGACTAATGCACAACAACCATATACACACATATTTTAAGTATTTTATCATTTATTTTCTTATCTTATAAAGAATAAGATAATTACTTCCATTGTTAATTTGTTAAAGATAATATACTTTCTAGTCCAAACCTCCAGCAGGACGACAGAAGATGGTAGAGAAGGGTTTGAACCTGGGACCATTGGCAAGTCCAAACGACAGTACAGTGTGCAAACTGCACGACCGGGCAGCCATCCATTTATGGGGGAAGGGGCATTTATTTAAACTTTTATGCATGTATATATGCTAATTAGGTAAATTATTTTACAAAGTTCTCTGTATTCCATAATTTAATTGTTATTATTCATTTTCTATATATCAATGTATTTCTCAATGTTTCTTTTTATAATTAATCTTAATCTATAGAGGTTGCCCTTAATTATGTGTGATTCTGTCTATAGTTATTTTGATATGGCAGTTAGGCTTGGATGGCAGTCTGGTTATATGGTTTGCATTCCGAACAGTTATCCCGATGGTCCCTGGTTTGAACCCTGCCTGCTGCCATCCCCTGCCATCTTGCAGGAGGTTTTGTTCTAGCATGTAATAATCTTCAATATCTAAAGGAACATATAAAACAAATGTATTTAATAAGTCTGTGAATTCTACAACCTTGTTTTGTCTTTAAACATTCTGAAAATCTAATATATATATATAAATAAATATATATATATATATATATCCATATCCAGTTCATAATTTTCTTTTCTAGTTGCTGAGAAAGGTACAAAAAGAAAACTTCATGGACTTGTAGTCATTGACGTATGTATTGTTTCATTGTTTTTTAGGAATTGACATATAAAGTGTTCGAGAGTCTGGTAAATGTTAAGTTAATCACTATGACTAGTCGCCAGTATAATAAATAACTTTTGAAAGTTGTTTTATAAAGTAATATTGTGTTGGGAAAAGGCCAAGGGCTTGAACTTTGAACTAGATTATAAGAATCTGAGCACTGTGACTGGATGATGGTGGAATATATTTTATTGTTTTATATTTTATTTAATTTTGTAGGCTAGTTTAAAGTGTATGACAAGATTACAACATAGGAGTTTCAATCAGGCCCTCTGCTCTAATAGAGTTGATTCACAGACACATTTATTTATATTTCAATAAAATAATACTCACATCCCACAATAAGGTTAAGAAAACAAATCCAACATGAGTATGATTTATGCTTGAATTATATCTTTCATGCAAAGTTCTTTTAATATCCTATGATTATGACCTGACTAGATGCAAATTACTTCTTGCTTTTACACTTATGGTCACTTCATTTTTTCACAATCTTTTACTTTAAAAAATCCAGATCATCCAAATTCACACCTATAATTGCAATTAATTAGGAACTAAAACCTTAGCGTACTGATTCAATTCATTCCATCCCCTCTAGCCAATGTGGGGAGACTGGACACCATGGAGCAAATGTTCTGCCGACTGTGGCGAAGGTGGTTTCAGTGTCAGACGCAGAGAGTGTGACACATTGCCTGATGTGCCATGTGATGGCATTAGCTTTGATATGAGGTCTTGTAATACTGGCTTAAAGTGTGAAGGTCAGTGACCTTGGGCTTTTGAAAAGACTTTTGAAAGAATCTGTTTATTAACAATAGATTAGTAATAAATGCCCTTCAGGGAAGATGGCTAAAGCTTGAATTACTAGAATGTGTCAAATTTACATCATTGTAAAAGTGATTATACAGGACAAATATTTAAGCATATGAGTCGGAATCATATGACTAAATACATATGAATTTAGTCGGAATCATATGACTAAATACATATGAATATGAGGAATACAAAAATGTAGGCCCTGTCCTGATCCTAACGATAATGATATAAATTTTCATTTGTTAAGATTTCTTGCCTGTATCCTCTTTATTTTAGCCAATAGATTTATGTTCAATATTCTATGTTTTAATGTTTTAATTGAAATAACAATATATTATAGAGCTTAGATATGTGAATTATCTTTTGTATTATGTATATTTCCCACTTCAATTATAATATTTGTAACTTTATTGTTGTAATATATGAGGATGCTTTTTTTTTGTTCTAAGTACTGCTAGATAGGTTGTAGGCTATATAGCTGTTGCAAATTTTTTTTTTATTGCTTATAATAGAACTGACCCATAGTTTTTTTTTTATTACATTATATTACATTTTATTATTATTTTTTCATGTTGACAATATTGTTCATTTGAATAGTAAGACTCCAAAATCTTTGTAAGCTTTTCTAAAAAGTAAAATTCTATACTTATTCTATGTTTCTTATGGACAGCCCAGTGGCAAGATTGGGGTGCATGGGGACCCTGCTCAATGACCTGCGGCAAAGGAGTTCGTGCCAGGAGCCGTGTGTGCATGACTGGGGACAAAGAAATTTCATGTAAAGGACAGTCCTCCAGTCTAGAGAAATGTACTTTACCACTCTGTGAGGTTAGTCTTCATTGCACTTGACAGATCTGGGATCTGTGTTAGAGTGGTTTAAACTGCTTGGCTACTAACAAGGGGTCTGGACTTCAATTCCTGACTCGAGCTGAGTTGTATGCGTCCCACTACACGTCCACTAGAGATTAGATTGAGATTGCACTGAGCCTCCTGCTATACGCTCCTTAGAGATTGGACCATATTGCACTGAGCATTGTAGCATGATAGATGTTCAATACAAGTGCAATAATTTATTTTAGATATTGTTGCCATTGAACAATAAACACATATCTATCATATTCCAAACATTATCTAACTGATTTCTTACAAGTAGATGTAATACTATAATTTTCTGTTTTTAACTTAAAAAAAACATTACTTTTCATTGTATACCAAAAATTCTAAAAAAAAATTGAAACCTGTGGTCAAAGTTTTCCATGCAAGATTATTAACTGAAATGGATCATATTTCTTTGTATACAAAATATGATTTCATGTTAAATCCCCAGGAACAGGTAGTAGACCTACAACCCTCTGACAAAAGAAGTGTTGTCAGTTCTCAAGGAATTCCAAAAGCTCCTTTGGTAGTTGTACCTAGAAGTAAGTAGATCTTAGTGCCTTTCTTACCTAAACATTGATGTCAACATCTGTTTATCTGAGCCTTCATTTGCAGGTCATGCACAAAGAAATCCTTTACCCAATTGGGACTTGACCTTTGAATGAGGTTTTGATTGAGCAACACATGAGGTTTTGATTGAGCACCACATGAGGTTTTGATTGAGCACCATATGAGTTTTGATTGAGCAACACATGAGGTTTTGATTGAGCAACACATGAGGTTTTGATTGAGCAACACATGAGGTTTTCTGGACATGTCCTCCAATAGATGGAATCTTGTATCTCAAGAGTTGCAATGACATGGAGGCTGATACAAGGAAAGTGCAAACAGGCACGTCCTTGTATAACTTTGTGCCACATTTTCACAGAAAACCTCAGAGCAGTGGACACCATCTGTGGAGAGGCTGCAGACATGGTCATGGATAGATCCTTATGAAGACAGCTTGTCACCCAATGCGCCAAACAGCACAGGATGATCTAAGTCTAAATAAGAGTTGAATAGAACTGTGTTTTTAAACCTAACTTTTGTGTATTTTTTTTATTGCTAAGGAGTAAACTGTTGTTTTTTTTTTACTCCGATCCTGTAAGTTTGCAGATATTCCCATGGTGTCCATTACTTTTTTGTTTTTTGAATAGATAGCCGAAGACTTTAATGAATAAAACCTATGCTGTTCAATTAATCATTTTGTTTCATTTTATTTCACTAGGTGGTGAAGCTATTGCTCTGCAGCCATTTGTATGGGGAGTCTGGGGTCAGTGGGCAGCTTGCTCTAAGAACTGCGGAGAAGGGCGTCAGATCAGAGTCAGGGCATGTGTAGATGAATCCAAGACAGTGCTGATCAAAGTGATGGTCAGCCACTGTGGAGCTGGAAGTGATGCTCAGTCCAGGACTTGTATGGGCCCATGTCTAGACCCAGCTTATGTTGGTAGGTATCTCAGGCCTTTATGCAAGCAAAGATTGGTTGACTTATCATTTTATTTATTAACTAATCAATCACAAACTGATAGGATAATCGTTGGGATGGCTGCCTAATAGTGTGGTATTCACTCTAGACTGTCGCCTGCCACCATGCCCTACCATCCTGCTGGAGGTTTGGTCTTGGATGTAATAATCTTCAATTTGTAACAAGTAAAACAAACTTGAATCATTGTACTTATTTACCTTTCAAACACAGGCTGATCAGCTAATCAATTTATTTTTGTACTCATCTCAAAGAAAATAAAATAAGTTGTGTTACTGGTTCAATTGTTTCTTAGAGAAATGAAAGTTTGAAAAGTGAATAGCTAAACCAAAAATAATATTCTATATAATAAATATTGCAGCATAATAAAGAAAACATTTTTTATTCCAAAAATAAATAGGATTCTATTTTTTACATTATTTTGCTTTGAGGTAGAAAAAAAATGGTTACTAATATTAAAGATATTAAAGATCTCCCCCCTAAAAATTACATTGATAATAAAATAACAAGTGTTTTTTTTTTTTAAAACAACTTCTTTTAGCTTGCATACTTGTTTCTTATAGCTTAACAGCTCAGTACCAGAGACACAAAGCATTAATAATCTTATCCAGTGGGAAGGAAAATATTTGTGATTGTAGTTCCCAGGCTCTAACATAAATTCTTTCTCCTGCCTACAGCAGCTGCAGGAGCTGGTGGTGCTGCAGCACTTGCAGCCTATGATGATGTCCATGATGGTGCTTACATTGTAGAGCAAGAGAATGGTGAAGGACCCAGAGTTGTAGTCAAACCCAAAGTTGGTGAGTGCTGAGTTTAAAGATTATCATTGGAAACCCTAGTTTGTCTAAGTATTGTCTTCATTCAAGATTATCATTGGAAACCCTGATTTGTCTAAATATTGTCTTCATTTTGCATCCTTTCAATGTCATTCCCTGCTGCCCCCTTTTCTGGAAAGAAAATGTATTTTATCATACAAGACAAAGGTTGTACAAACTGCTGAACAAGTTGTTCATGTGTAAACTTATTTTTGAGATCAGCATTGTATAGGTCTTAAAAGTATTTCATAAAGTGTGTCATTAACAAGTCAGAAAACTATTTTTATCTTAGAAGCATTTCTAATAAAAAAAATTCTAATTAGTACTATAAAAAATAATTTCTTCTCATATTAACATTTTTGAAATTTTTAAAAAATCTTTAATTTTTAGAAATTACACTATGAATATATTTTGTTTTTATCTACCTAATAGATGGCTTTTAGTTCCTGCACTATGTGTTTAGGACTGCTGGGGCTAGGATGTATTAACTCTTCATTTCTGAAGGAATGTTAGTAACTTTGACAACAAAATGTGGACATATTTATAGTAGGGTTAAGATAGAGTTCTAAAATAAATTGACCGTTACTGCCAAGCTTTCACGCTACTAACATCTATCCACAGACACATATTTGATCCTGACATATTAGTTGCTTTAGAACTGTTAACCCACACACAAATTGTACACTGATTTGTATGAGTTACCAATACTTGTAATATTTCTCCAGTCTGACTCTTCAAAGACTCTTCAAAGACACCCAGACATTAACAGCAAACATTACAAGAGATAATTGATTCAGCTTTGTATTATTTCCTTCCTATTCAAATAAGAACTTATGTATCTCATGATTATTGTGGTCTTATAGATGAAAACTCAAACAAAGTTGTTTTGGCAGAATCTGCTGAAGGGGCTCCTCTTGTGGTAGCTGCCTCAGGTAACTTTGTTTACATCCTTTATAGTAACTTCAGCTCATACAAATATTTAGTTAAAAAAAAAGAATGTCTTTAACTTGTAAATAAAAAAAACAACTTATTTTTTATTTAATACTGTAAATATACATGGTAACCCTGAACCATAAAGTTCCTATCACTATTGTATCTGTACTTCTAGATTTAGTTCAACATAAATACCGCAACTTATCAGACTGAATTTCCATTGACTATTGAGATATATTCTATCATTTTCTGAAAAAAAAAATCTTTGAATAGCATCTCCTTTTTTTCTTCCAATTAGCTGACAGACAAAATAATGATTTAAAAATATATACTTAAATTCAAATGTTTTGAAACTTTGTCAAGAGATTTGAAATCATATATCTTATTACTGTTAGTAAAAAAATCAGCAATGATTGAATTATCCCTGATGAAATGAGCAATGCATTGTTTAACTCTTTCTCTCCAGACTGACAACATTGATTTGACCTATTAAATTAATTTTTGGTTTTATAAACTTTAATTCGTGTTATATAAAAAGAGCATACTTTCTTCTATAATTATGTACCTAATATAACATTTCCTATAACTTACAAAAAAAAGTTATTGATGCTTAATCACAACATGGCAGTGAAACACAAATGAGCAAAATGAATCGGAGCATTTCAAATAATTACAGAGAGAAAGAGTTTAACACCTAGTTCGCTAAAGTAAAATAAATATATCTATATGTCTTTATTATTCTTGAAAAATAGTATGTTTACTTATGCAGAATGCAATTTTAAATATTTTCAGGTGCGGCTGTCGCTGAAAGCAGTGATGAGGATGATCAAAATTCAGAGCTATCACCCTCTACTATTTTATTCATTATTCTGCTGATTTTGTGTGTCATTTTGATTATCATAGCCTTTTGTATTTGGTTTTGCTCAAGGTAAGGCAACAAATGATTGCAAAAAATAGTTCATGAAGGCACACTGTACTTAAGATAATATTATTAGCTGGTTAGGAGCTAATCTAGATGATATGGAATGTTGTGCTGTTTTTTTTATTCACTTGACATGGAGAATATCTGTCAACAGTTTTAAATTGAATCTATGTTGCCAGTCTCATGACTGGAGTCTCCTATTTTATTTGTCATTTTATTAGCTGCCCCCGTAAGGGGAAAAAGCCGCTATTAGGTTTGTGCAAAGTGTCCGTCTGTCACACTCAGGGCGCCAAAACTAGAAGAGATACGAAAAATATTTTTTCACCATTAAAT
>JADKLZ010055548.1:0-14878 GCA_021533235.1 Biomphalaria straminea | reverse complement strand
TATTATTGTATATGTTTTTTTTTTTTTTTTTCACATTTAAAATATAAGTAATAATTCTTGGTAAAATACATTCAAGTATTATTGCTAGTGTATTTAAGTGAAATAATAGTAATTGTATACCATTTGATTCTGATAATTCTAAACAAAAATAATGTTTCTTTTTAAAATGGTAACACATGATATATATATATTAATATTGACAACGATATGGCATGATATAAACTTTTCTCTTAAAATTGTTGAAGCAATTAGCTCAAGAAAGAGTCTCTTTGGAAAGAACAGTGTTTGATGGAATAGTTGAGATGAATAGAAATGTTCATAATCAGGCCCAACTTATTCATGACCCCTATGTTATTTGTCTTGATTTGAAGATTGGGTATCACAGCCATCTATATGTACATAGATAATAAGATTGGATTCATCCTCAGTTGGAAAGGAGAAGTCACTGGATTATTTTGCTTGCAAAGAATTGTAGGCTTTGACATGGTTGAGACACTTAACTCTTGTTTAAAATACCTAAAGACATCCTTTTTTTGGGGGTCAAAGAATATATTTGTTAAAAATGTCAAATATTTTTTTTTATATTCAAAACAAATGTCAATTTTTTTTTTAACTTACTAAAAAAAAAAAACAACATACCGGGGTAATCATAGTTTGTAAGTGGAATGCTGTGAATAAACAAACTTCCATAATTATATCTGCAACTCTCTCATTGTTTTATGATTGTTAAAAATTTTATTTTGTAGGTCTTTTTTATGTCCAGTGATCCCACACCCTTGCACACTTCAGTTTTAGAAGTTTTGCTAGTTCAAGTTTTTTTTTAATGAGAAATTATTAAGAAAATAATTTATGGATCTTTGCTTTTTCATGGATTTTCTGCAAAATTCAGTTGGTGTCAAAATTTTTTTTTTAATTAATTTTTGCAAGAAGTCTTAAAATTTATAATTTAAAAAAAATCTATTCTATTAATTCTATATTTTGTCTAGTGGACAATATTAGATTCAGGTAGTGTAAAAGCGAGTGTATAAAATAAATATGCTGTCTCTACTTTGTGGAGTTCAGTCATCACCAGTGGTTCTGTAGTGCATCTCCTGTAATAAACAAGGGATCACTGTATTTTCTTATAGATATTTGGTTAAATATACATTCCAAATCTAGTTGTTTGTTTTTTTATATATAGTTCTACAAATATAATTTTTAAAAATAATATTTTTTAACTACCTAATTGTTTTTGGTTTTAATTTTTTTTTATGCAGTCATTTTTAAAAATGTAGAAAAAAGTTTTTTTTTTTATGTTCTCTTTTCTTAGCAGAGCACTCTGAGGTGAAGTTAATGTTACATCATTTTGAAAAATTATTAGTCACACAAGATTTAGAGTGAGATCCATCGTTATCTATTTTTTGAATTATTTATTCATAAAGAATATATATATTCATATCACTTAGTTTTGGTGTGATATCATGCATTTTTTATATACCATCACTGAATTTTGTAATCCCCTCTTGAATGGATTTCAAGTGATTTTTTCGTTGCTTTTAAAGCAAGTTGTTTTTTTTTTTTCTTTTTTTTTTTTTGGCACTTTGTTCCAAAGTTTTTATTTTGATGTGCAATATTATTATAGATGTTATTGTTATGTAGATCACTAATATTTTCAAAGTTGTGCAATCTGGCAATAGGTTAAATATTTTATTAGTATATAATGAAAGATAGACATTGATATTGTACAAGTTTCTCATCCTAATAATGTGGTAAATAATAAAGAATTTTAGCACAAAAAAAATTTATTCTCCATTTTTATTTTTCATTTGTATTCGTTTTTTTTTTCAAGAACCATAATATAGAGTCAACTATTGCACATGTTAGGCCATATAATATAATTTAAAACAAAATTGTTTGGCAAGATAAAAGTTGATAGTCGTAACAAAAGGGCCTCCTTAAAAAAAACGTAGGTGCCATCTTGCTTGAAATGATATAGAAGAGATCAAATGAATACAGGCGGCTTCCGAACGAGACAGTGGAATATTTCATCAAAATTAACCTCGTCTTATTGAATAGCTGAAGCAATAACTTGATATTCTGACAGAATATAAAGTTTTTGAACCAGTCATATATATCTGTAGCTTTTATACATATTTTGCAAGCCGTAGAAGCTGCGCAAGAAGGAGGTGAATTGGGCAATTGCATCACGCAGAGACATGGAGAGTAACAAATAGCAACGCAGGCAAGGTCAATACACTCACCAAGAAATGGTTAACTGCCAAGCAAACACTAATTGATTAGGCACTAAAAAAAAGGCAATGGGATTGGATTGGTATGACAAAATCAAGAGAAAATATTTCAAATCTTGTTCTAAACTGGAACACACAGAGAAAGATTAAGGCTGTGAGATGAATGGAGGAGATCAACAAAGCAAAAAGATGATAGGATATACATGGACCCAAGAGAAATAGCCCAGAACAGAGTACATAAACAAAATACTTTTGCGGCTCTATGTTTTACTGGTAGCCTAAAGGATTAAGTTAAGTAGGTCAAGTGAATGCAATAAAAGTTGAAGAAATATTTGTCAAATAAAGCAGAAAATATTTTGTAGATTTATCTTTAGAAAAGCAATGTTGTATGTTTTTATAACCGTGTATTAATTGATCTGTATCGGCCGTGTGGCATTCCCTTTGTTGGTGTCTAAAGCTTAACCTAGCCTACTGGGTTCAGTTCTCAACAAGAGCACTTTTTTTCTTCTTTTCTTTGTACTAAAGGAAAATTGCCTTGCACTGTCAAAATCATCATTCAAGATACAGAAGTTATGAAATTACAAATAAAGCTAGATGATCGACCTAAAGCAGTTAAATGGCGATTCTCTTGATTTTCTGCAAAGAACAGGGGCGACTGGCTAAATGGGCATTTGGGCAAATGTCCGGTGATAGGAGGCCTATCATATGACATATAATTTATCTAAGGCTCACAAAATCCATCGGTCATTACTACGACTTAAGTATCAATAAGTTCACACAACAACCGGAAATTTCTCATATTCATAGACTAATCTGTAACCGCTTCAAATCTACAACTATAACTATGGGACATTATTATAGCCGCTCTCTTGTGAAACAGCAGATTTTCTTTATAGTTTTGAAATCTGCCCGCTTTCATTCTGTTCATAATATACCACGAATAATGTGATAAGATTTGATGCAATTTACATCATTGTGAGTGTTGCTGTCCTCAACATCTAGATCTAGATCAGACCATAACCAAATCTAGACCAGATCTCGATCTACTCATTTTAAAAATATGAACGCAACTTTTTCAAAATCGTGCACAATTTACTTTTCCCCGTAGAGCCTAGATCTAGGTCGTTTCCTGTTTACAACAATGGATGCTCAGAAACATTTTTAGGATTTTGTAGCTTGTAATTTTTGTCTCGAATTAGTCTATATTCTAGATGTAGTAAAAAATGTTAAATTGTCAGAGTTTTAAATTGTTTCTTTATTTTATTGCAATGAACGCAATAGAATTATCCAGCTTAAATGAAAAAATAATATATTCAGATTTAGACGGAAAGAGACCGACAACACAACTGAAAAGTAAAGACAATGACAGAATTGATGTGCCAATTTGGCAAGTTGTACATCCACACTTCATTTGTAAGTCCGTCCCATGTAACACAATCTATTTGATCTCGATCAGGACTAGATCTAGATCTAGATCTAGATTAAGATCTAGTCTAGATCTACATCAAGTCAAAATGCCTTAATTACAATGAAAAATGTGTCATATAATAATAATTCCATACCTAAAATATATCTAGAATACTATAATTTAGTTAGCTGTAGTCTAGCTTGATTACTAGATCTACATTCAGTTACTAAAAACAGGCTAAGGGCGTAAGGCTAAAGAGTAAAAGTAAAAAGGTCAGCCAGGTGTTACTGTTAGTGGTGTTTCAATTCAATAGAATTGTTTCATTATTCATAAATGATAGAATAATAGATTTCATATGTTAATGTATTTAATTTTTATTTGTTACAATTTGATTTCAATTCTGAGTTTAGTTTTTTTTTGTATAGATAGGGCCTAGATCTATATCTAGATTGAGATATAAATTATAATTTAATAAATATACTAAGAGTTTTTCTCATAAAAAGATCTTAGATCAACTAATCAAATTGAACTATGATTCAGTCTTTCAAATTGACAAATATAAATTTAGTCATAGATCTAGATTCTAGACATTTTTTTTATTCTAATATAGACCTTAACTTAAGAGATAGATCTAATAATAATAAGGCTTGTCTTCAAATCCAAAGATTAATCAGAGATATTTACATTATTGTCAATTTATCTATAATCTATGTCTCTTTTACCATCTTAACTCTTTCTCTCCGTAATTATTTACCATATTCTGATGGAATCAACGTTGGTATCGTCAGTTAGGAGTGAAAGAGTTAATATTTAAATTATTGTCAATTTATCTATAATCTATGGCTCCTTTCCCATCTTGTCAGACTATGGTTTCTATGGCTACCAATAGTCTGGCAAAAGAAGGACATGTCTTCTTTTTTTGGGTTGTGTCCTCCTTCGAGCCTGCCTTTTTTTTTTACTAAAATATGACAATGATGTTACCATGGCTTGCTTTATCAATCAAGCTCAATCCTTAGTTTCTGGTTCAAATACACTATAATAGATTGAAGTTGCAGAAAGATGACATTTTTTGACAGCAATAGAAATAGAATCAATTAAATAAATGAGAAGCATCATAAAAATGTTGTGCACAGTGTTATGCAACTATAAACGACTGGGAAAAGTTAAGTAGCTTTGCCTGAGTTATATGAGGCTTATGGTTTTCATACTAATTTACAGACATATCTCATAAAATATGCTGTGTAAGACTTGTTTTTTTAAATGTTTTTTTTTTCTTTGCCATCCTTTGTAAGGCATCTAATTGTTGTCTTCCCATGGGTGTTCATGTGTATGGTAACCCTATGCCAGACATTAATTACCACTTTTAAAACACTCAAGATTGAGGTATATTGAAGTAGCATTTTATTAACTTACACACAACAATATAATCTAAATACTGTTTTGTGCTGTATACTAGTTTTAAAATATTGAGATCACATGCATTCCTAAAAAATTGGAATGCATATTATACAGAACTTTAAATTCTTGACCATTGACAAACTTCAAGTTAAAACCTTTATTGTTATACCAATAAAGAAATGTCAAATATTGACATACTATATATGTCTTATTTCCTAGGCAATCTCAGTGATGGCTGCCTATCATTCAGTATTGTTTATCCTCATTGCTCAAATGGATATTTGGAATTTATAGCCAGCAGATATGTCAACGTAACTCTTGTTGTAAAGAACTGCTATGAAAAGGCCAAAGAGAACAATGCCCCTTTTATCTTTTGGCTTTGGGGCTCAGAAAATAAAAATGAAAGTGAAATACATCGGTGCAGGTTTGTTGCAATTAGCCAATTATTAATCTTTGTTCTTTGGCTTGCTTCAATTATAGCTTTTTGTGAGTCTTTTATTCCCATTTCTGTCAGCAATATTTAGCTTTAAGTTTGCCAGGGTCTCTTAGGTTCAGCCATATTTAGCTGTATGTTCTGTCAGAGTCTTTTAGGTCAAAAACAGGTATGCATACATTAATGAAAACCATATAGTTTAAATTATTCTTTTTTCTTTTTTTTTTTCTTTTTGTGTCAAGTATGCTTTAAATGAATTTTTTTACATTGTAAAGTAAATAATTAAATAACAGTCTTCAGGATTTGAACCCAGTTTGGAAGCTAGGTACCACTAGCCACCATGACTCTTTTGGTGGTAAAATGACAACTATTTGATACAAAATTGTTTTGTTTAATTTTAAAGTTTAAAATTTAAAGTATTTCACATCAATCTTTTTTTTATACTTGCTACTTACTATGCAATTAAAGTGAACTTAGACCCTCTTTAACACACGGATATAGATATGAGGTAATTATTTTCTTATACAATTAAAGTGAACTTAGACCCTCTTTAACACACGGATATATATATATGAGGTAATTATTTTCTCTTTCAATGGAACGCATGTAGTTGGAAATGTATAAGATATAATCTTGTACAAGGGTGCACAGATTATTTTTTTTTAAATAATTTTCATGGTTGCCCATGACTTGAAACTAACAATTATCTAAGTAGTTTAAAAAAAAATGTTTTTAGTTTTTTTAATGCATTAAGAAAAAAACAACAAAAAAACTCTTATAATAGGTTAAGACATAATAAAAAAAATTCTTAAGAATCTTTTGTCAATATTAATAGCATAATATATTTGTATTTACAGGTTTAGAACATCATGCAAAGTACCAAAAATGGCTGTTACAAATTCATTTCACAGGAAGAGTTGGCTGGCAATTGGCTTGCACTTAAAAAATGATACACTTGCATATAAACTATTTGTCACTATGAATTCAAATTATATTTATGACAAGATAACTCAAAAGAAAAAACATTTGATTTCTCAGCGCAGTGATGGCACCCATACAATTAACAAAAACATCACATTGAAAGAACTTAAAAATGTAAAAGTCTTAGCTGAAACTAAATTATACAAAATTTTAGTCAGAGCAATAAAGTCCTTGAACCATACAGATGAACGAAAGAATAAGAGCAATCCTAACTTCTTGCATTCTCATTCTAGAAACAGAAGACAGAAAAAAAGAAAGCATAACAGTTTACTATTTCTAATATGGACAGACTTGAGAAAACAGACTTTTTATAATCAAGAAAGAAAATTAGGAGCACAGTTTAATTCTACTGTGTCTTTACTAAGCCCACATCAAAACTCTGGTTTCGTTCGAAAGCATTTTATAGAATGGTATAATGCATGGAAAATTTCATCCAAGCAGAAAAGTAACTCTTCACTTTCAATAAATGATACGCTCCAAAGAAAAAAGGAAATATTTGGAAGTGATGCAATGTTGAAGAAAACTGGCTCATTAAAATCAGCTTCTAGACGTAAACGGGGTTGGGTTAATGAAGCAGATGACCTTGCTATTCTAACTCAGGGAGAAAATTCTAGGGACAAAGATAAAATTACAGAGATGATTGCCTCAGACTTTGCATCTAATTTGGATATTGACAAGCCTATAGTGTCCTCTTATGGGGGCTCATCAGGTAACCTCAAAAACCTTGACATCATGGTTAATGACCTGAAATCTGAAAGAGAGAAGGAATTAAGTCTCAACGACGTGAGTGAAACTATTGCTTCCAAAGAGGTAAACCACGTTTTAATATAAGATGTTAATATTACAGATGATACTATTTAAAAGACATTTTATACCACTGAGAAATTGATGTCATGTTATTTCACATTTAGTTTTCACTTTTGTGTCTTTGTTCAATATACTGCAATTTTTATCATATTGTAGCCACAAAACAGTAGTTCTGCAGTAATTTTATAGTATCTAAAAAATGCTACCACGTAGTAAGTTTTTTTTTGAGTACTTTATATTTACTTGACTTCTGGAAGCATTTCCAATGTTCAGTTTGTTTTTCACAAATGTTAACAATCTATCTTGATAAATGTTCTCCTCTGATTTCTGTCAACTTTTCCATTTAAGGCTCATGAAGGTTTTCACCTGAAGAGGTTGAGAAGTGACATTAAGAAAATGGAAAAACAACTGGCCATTGCTGAAGTGAAGCAATCCCAAGCTGAGAGTGACCTCATGGCTAACACCAATGATAAATTAGCTGAAGTCCTGGCTCGTAAAAAGTCAGATGCTGAAGATGCAGTCAAAGTGCTCTCAGAGAAATTACACAAACTAAAAGAAGACTATAGAAATTTTAAAGCTTCTACAGAAGGTGACTAATGCACAACAACCATATACACACATATTTTAAGTATTTTATCATTTATTTTCTTATCTTATAAAGAATAAGATAATTACTTCCATTGTTAATTTGTTAAAGATAATATACTTTCTAGTCCAAACCTCCAGCAGGACGACAGAAGATGGTAGAGAAGGGTTTGAACCTGGGACCATTGGCAAGTCCAAACGACAGTACAGTGTGCAAACTGCACGACCGGGCAGCCATCCATTTATGGGGGAAGGGGCATTTATTTAAACTTTTATGCATGTATATATGCTAATTAGGTAAATTATTTTACAAAGTTCTCTGTATTCCATAATTTAATTGTTATTATTCATTTTCTATATATCAATGTATTTCTCAATGTTTCTTTTTATAATTAATCTTAATCTATAGAGGTTGCCCTTAATTATGTGTGATTCTGTCTATAGTTATTTTGATATGGCAGTTAGGCTTGGATGGCAGTCTGGTTATATGGTTTGCATTCCGAACAGTTATCCCGATGGTCCCTGGTTTGAACCCTGCCTGCTGCCATCCCCTGCCATCTTGCAGGAGGTTTTGTTCTAGCATGTAATAATCTTCAATATCTAAAGGAACATATAAAACAAATGTATTTAATAAGTCTGTGAATTCTACAACCTTGTTTTGTCTTTAAACATTCTGAAAATCTAATATATATATATAAATAAATATATATATATATATATATCCATATCCAGTTCATAATTTTCTTTTCTAGTTGCTGAGAAAGGTACAAAAAGAAAACTTCATGGACTTGTAGTCATTGACGTATGTATTGTTTCATTGTTTTTTAGGAATTGACATATAAAGTGTTCGAGAGTCTGGTAAATGTTAAGTTAATCACTATGACTAGTCGCCAGTATAATAAATAACTTTTGAAAGTTGTTTTATAAAGTAATATTGTGTTGGGAAAAGGCCAAGGGCTTGAACTTTGAACTAGATTATAAGAATCTGAGCACTGTGACTGGATGATGGTGGAATATATTTTATTGTTTTATATTTTATTTAATTTTGTAGGCTAGTTTAAAGTGTATGACAAGATTACAACATAGGAGTTTCAATCAGGCCCTCTGCTCTAATAGAGTTGATTCACAGACACATTTATTTATATTTCAATAAAATAATACTCACATCCCACAATAAGGTTAAGAAAACAAATCCAACATGAGTATGATTTATGCTTGAATTATATCTTTCATGCAAAGTTCTTTTAATATCCTATGATTATGACCTGACTAGATGCAAATTACTTCTTGCTTTTACACTTATGGTCACTTCATTTTTTCACAATCTTTTACTTTAAAAAATCCAGATCATCCAAATTCACACCTATAATTGCAATTAATTAGGAACTAAAACCTTAGCGTACTGATTCAATTCATTCCATCCCCTCTAGCCAATGTGGGGAGACTGGACACCATGGAGCAAATGTTCTGCCGACTGTGGCGAAGGTGGTTTCAGTGTCAGACGCAGAGAGTGTGACACATTGCCTGATGTGCCATGTGATGGCATTAGCTTTGATATGAGGTCTTGTAATACTGGCTTAAAGTGTGAAGGTCAGTGACCTTGGGCTTTTGAAAAGACTTTTGAAAGAATCTGTTTATTAACAATAGATTAGTAATAAATGCCCTTCAGGGAAGATGGCTAAAGCTTGAATTACTAGAATGTGTCAAATTTACATCATTGTAAAAGTGATTATACAGGACAAATATTTAAGCATATGAGTCGGAATCATATGACTAAATACATATGAATTTAGTCGGAATCATATGACTAAATACATATGAATATGAGGAATACAAAAATGTAGGCCCTGTCCTGATCCTAACGATAATGATATAAATTTTCATTTGTTAAGATTTCTTGCCTGTATCCTCTTTATTTTAGCCAATAGATTTATGTTCAATATTCTATGTTTTAATGTTTTAATTGAAATAACAATATATTATAGAGCTTAGATATGTGAATTATCTTTTGTATTATGTATATTTCCCACTTCAATTATAATATTTGTAACTTTATTGTTGTAATATATGAGGATGCTTTTTTTTTGTTCTAAGTACTGCTAGATAGGTTGTAGGCTATATAGCTGTTGCAAATTTTTTTTTTATTGCTTATAATAGAACTGACCCATAGTTTTTTTTTTATTACATTATATTACATTTTATTATTATTTTTTCATGTTGACAATATTGTTCATTTGAATAGTAAGACTCCAAAATCTTTGTAAGCTTTTCTAAAAAGTAAAATTCTATACTTATTCTATGTTTCTTATGGACAGCCCAGTGGCAAGATTGGGGTGCATGGGGACCCTGCTCAATGACCTGCGGCAAAGGAGTTCGTGCCAGGAGCCGTGTGTGCATGACTGGGGACAAAGAAATTTCATGTAAAGGACAGTCCTCCAGTCTAGAGAAATGTACTTTACCACTCTGTGAGGTTAGTCTTCATTGCACTTGACAGATCTGGGATCTGTGTTAGAGTGGTTTAAACTGCTTGGCTACTAACAAGGGGTCTGGACTTCAATTCCTGACTCGAGCTGAGTTGTATGCGTCCCACTACACGTCCACTAGAGATTAGATTGAGATTGCACTGAGCCTCCTGCTATACGCTCCTTAGAGATTGGACCATATTGCACTGAGCATTGTAGCATGATAGATGTTCAATACAAGTGCAATAATTTATTTTAGATATTGTTGCCATTGAACAATAAACACATATCTATCATATTCCAAACATTATCTAACTGATTTCTTACAAGTAGATGTAATACTATAATTTTCTGTTTTTAACTTAAAAAAAACATTACTTTTCATTGTATACCAAAAATTCTAAAAAAAAATTGAAACCTGTGGTCAAAGTTTTCCATGCAAGATTATTAACTGAAATGGATCATATTTCTTTGTATACAAAATATGATTTCATGTTAAATCCCCAGGAACAGGTAGTAGACCTACAACCCTCTGACAAAAGAAGTGTTGTCAGTTCTCAAGGAATTCCAAAAGCTCCTTTGGTAGTTGTACCTAGAAGTAAGTAGATCTTAGTGCCTTTCTTACCTAAACATTGATGTCAACATCTGTTTATCTGAGCCTTCATTTGCAGGTCATGCACAAAGAAATCCTTTACCCAATTGGGACTTGACCTTTGAATGAGGTTTTGATTGAGCAACACATGAGGTTTTGATTGAGCACCACATGAGGTTTTGATTGAGCACCATATGAGTTTTGATTGAGCAACACATGAGGTTTTGATTGAGCAACACATGAGGTTTTGATTGAGCAACACATGAGGTTTTCTGGACATGTCCTCCAATAGATGGAATCTTGTATCTCAAGAGTTGCAATGACATGGAGGCTGATACAAGGAAAGTGCAAACAGGCACGTCCTTGTATAACTTTGTGCCACATTTTCACAGAAAACCTCAGAGCAGTGGACACCATCTGTGGAGAGGCTGCAGACATGGTCATGGATAGATCCTTATGAAGACAGCTTGTCACCCAATGCGCCAAACAGCACAGGATGATCTAAGTCTAAATAAGAGTTGAATAGAACTGTGTTTTTAAACCTAACTTTTGTGTATTTTTTTTATTGCTAAGGAGTAAACTGTTGTTTTTTTTTACTCCGATCCTGTAAGTTTGCAGATATTCCCATGGTGTCCATTACTTTTTTGTTTTTTGAATAGATAGCCGAAGACTTTAATGAATAAAACCTATGCTGTTCAATTAATCATTTTGTTTCATTTTATTTCACTAGGTGGTGAAGCTATTGCTCTGCAGCCATTTGTATGGGGAGTCTGGGGTCAGTGGGCAGCTTGCTCTAAGAACTGCGGAGAAGGGCGTCAGATCAGAGTCAGGGCATGTGTAGATGAATCCAAGACAGTGCTGATCAAAGTGATGGTCAGCCACTGTGGAGCTGGAAGTGATGCTCAGTCCAGGACTTGTATGGGCCCATGTCTAGACCCAGCTTATGTTGGTAGGTATCTCAGGCCTTTATGCAAGCAAAGATTGGTTGACTTATCATTTTATTTATTAACTAATCAATCACAAACTGATAGGATAATCGTTGGGATGGCTGCCTAATAGTGTGGTATTCACTCTAGACTGTCGCCTGCCACCATGCCCTACCATCCTGCTGGAGGTTTGGTCTTGGATGTAATAATCTTCAATTTGTAACAAGTAAAACAAACTTGAATCATTGTACTTATTTACCTTTCAAACACAGGCTGATCAGCTAATCAATTTATTTTTGTACTCATCTCAAAGAAAATAAAATAAGTTGTGTTACTGGTTCAATTGTTTCTTAGAGAAATGAAAGTTTGAAAAGTGAATAGCTAAACCAAAAATAATATTCTATATAATAAATATTGCAGCATAATAAAGAAAACATTTTTTATTCCAAAAATAAATAGGATTCTATTTTTTACATTATTTTGCTTTGAGGTAGAAAAAAAATGGTTACTAATATTAAAGATATTAAAGATCTCCCCCCTAAAAATTACATTGATAATAAAATAACAAGTGTTTTTTTTTTTAAAACAACTTCTTTTAGCTTGCATACTTGTTTCTTATAGCTTAACAGCTCAGTACCAGAGACACAAAGCATTAATAATCTTATCCAGTGGGAAGGAAAATATTTGTGATTGTAGTTCCCAGGCTCTAACATAAATTCTTTCTCCTGCCTACAGCAGCTGCAGGAGCTGGTGGTGCTGCAGCACTTGCAGCCTATGATGATGTCCATGATGGTGCTTACATTGTAGAGCAAGAGAATGGTGAAGGACCCAGAGTTGTAGTCAAACCCAAAGTTGGTGAGTGCTGAGTTTAAAGATTATCATTGGAAACCCTAGTTTGTCTAAGTATTGTCTTCATTCAAGATTATCATTGGAAACCCTGATTTGTCTAAATATTGTCTTCATTTTGCATCCTTTCAATGTCATTCCCTGCTGCCCCCTTTTCTGGAAAGAAAATGTATTTTATCATACAAGACAAAGGTTGTACAAACTGCTGAACAAGTTGTTCATGTGTAAACTTATTTTTGAGATCAGCATTGTATAGGTCTTAAAAGTATTTCATAAAGTGTGTCATTAACAAGTCAGAAAACTATTTTTATCTTAGAAGCATTTCTAATAAAAAAAATTCTAATTAGTACTATAAAAAATAATTTCTTCTCATATTAACATTTTTGAAATTTTTAAAAAATCTTTAATTTTTAGAAATTACACTATGAATATATTTTGTTTTTATCTACCTAATAGATGGCTTTTAGTTCCTGCACTATGTGTTTAGGACTGCTGGGGCTAGGATGTATTAACTCTTCATTTCTGAAGGAATGTTAGTAACTTTGACAACAAAATGTGGACATATTTATAGTAGGGTTAAGATAGAGTTCTAAAATAAATTGACCGTTACTGCCAAGCTTTCACGCTACTAACATCTATCCACAGACACATATTTGATCCTGACATATTAGTTGCTTTAGAACTGTTAACCCACACACAAATTGTACACTGATTTGTATGAGTTACCAATACTTGTAATATTTCTCCAGTCTGACTCTTCAAAGACTCTTCAAAGACACCCAGACATTAACAGCAAACATTACAAGAGATAATTGATTCAGCTTTGTATTATTTCCTTCCTATTCAAATAAGAACTTATGTATCTCATGATTATTGTGGTCTTATAGATGAAAACTCAAACAAAGTTGTTTTGGCAGAATCTGCTGAAGGGGCTCCTCTTGTGGTAGCTGCCTCAGGTAACTTTGTTTACATCCTTTATAGTAACTTCAGCTCATACAAATATTTAGTTAAAAAAAAAGAATGTCTTTAACTTGTAAATAAAAAAAACAACTTATTTTTTATTTAATACTGTAAATATACATGGTAACCCTGAACCATAAAGTTCCTATCACTATTGTATCTGTACTTCTAGATTTAGTTCAACATAAATACCGCAACTTATCAGACTGAATTTCCATTGACTATTGAGATATATTCTATCATTTTCTGAAAAAAAAAATCTTTGAATAGCATCTCCTTTTTTTCTTCCAATTAGCTGACAGACAAAATAATGATTTAAAAATATATACTTAAATTCAAATGTTTTGAAACTTTGTCAAGAGATTTGAAATCATATATCTTATTACTGTTAGTAAAAAAATCAGCAATGATTGAATTATCCCTGATGAAATGAGCAATGCATTGTTTAACTCTTTCTCTCCAGACTGACAACATTGATTTGACCTATTAAATTAATTTTTGGTTTTATAAACTTTAATTCGTGTTATATAAAAAGAGCATACTTTCTTCTATAATTATGTACCTAATATAACATTTCCTATAACTTACAAAAAAAAGTTATTGATGCTTAATCACAACATGGCAGTGAAACACAAATGAGCAAAATGAATCGGAGCATTTCAAATAATTACAGAGAGAAAGAGTTTAACACCTAGTTCGCTAAAGTAAAATAAATATATCTATATGTCTTTATTATTCTTGAAAAATAGTATGTTTACTTATGCAGAATGCAATTTTAAATATTTTCAGGTGCGGCTGTCGCTGAAAGCAGTGATGAGGATGATCAAAATTCAGAGCTATCACCCTCTACTATTTTATTCATTATTCTGCTGATTTTGTGTGTCATTTTGATTATCATAGCCTTTTGTATTTGGTTTTGCTCAAGGTAAGGCAACAAATGATTGCAAAAAATAGTTCATGAAGGCACACTGTACTTAAGATAATATTATTAGCTGGTTAGGAGCTAATCTAGATGATATGGAATGTTGTGCTGTTTTTTTTATTCACTTGACATGGAGAATATCTGTCAACAGTTTTAAATTGAATCTATGTTGCCAGTCTCATGACTGGAGTCTCCTATTTTATTTGTCATTTTATTAGCTGCCCCCGTAAGGGGAAAAAGCCGCTATTAGGTTTGTGCAAAGTGTCCGTCTGTCACACTCAGGGCGCCAAAACTAGAAGAGATACGAAAAATATTTTTTCACCATTAAAT
>JADKLZ010055525.1:0-18307 GCA_021533235.1 Biomphalaria straminea | reverse complement strand
AAAAGAAAATCTGCCGCCGAGGACAAACGCAGACGACGAAAAGAAAATCTAAACCGACCACCTGCGGACAATGGTTTTGCTTGCCCTGGATGTGGCAAAATATGTAGGTCACAGCTGGGACTGCACAGCCACGGGAAACACTGTATTCCTCACTAATCTTCGGACTCGAAGACAAGCCTATTATTATTATTATTATTTCTCAAATATCTTAATAGATCTACAAGATTTAAGACTGTTAGCTAAAAGTGAACACACATTGTATTTTCACATATTAATAATTATATGAGAATATGTTTGCAGGGCATACGATCTGAGCAGATAAAAAATATAATTTTGTTTGCTCAAACACATGTAAATCAAGTTGGACTAATTGTCAACTTCAACATTAATCACTACTATTCAAATAAGCACGATATACATACAACGTATTATAGATTATATTTTTTATAAGAGGGGAGGGGGAAGAGCACTTCTTCTTGGTTGAGGTTTCTTTTGTAGGCTATGTAGGCCTATATTTTAACTTTTTGATATTCAATTGATTGATATTCAAATCACATTTTTTAAATACTGGCTCCAACTCAGTTTTTCTATTCTTTAAAAAATATATCCACTTTTATTATGCAGCTGGTATAATTATGAATAACATGTTCCAATATTTAGCCATTAATTGTTAGTTATTACAAATTGCATTTTTTTTTCAATTGGGTGTCACCCCCTCCCCCAATGCACCAACGCATCCCTCTAGTGACGCCACTGATCAATACTATCTTAATCTATCGTAAACTATCTTGAATTTCAGATCGTCGTTTATATCAGAATCAATTTTCTTTGTTGTGTTCGGTGCACCTGAGAAATCCCTGTAGCCTACTTTCTAAAAAGTGCTAAAAAGGCCGTTGCATGTCAGCAGGTTGCAACGTTTTGCTGACAGTATTCATAACAAATAAAATATCATAAGATAAAGCTGATAAAAAAAACTCCTTAAATCTTTCTTGTTAAAAGTTCTCTAGACGTTCGTCTTTACTTTTCCCCAATTGATCATTTGCGGTGTCAGCGACAGTCAATAGCGCCTCTCGAATTCTTTCGTTTGATGGCATAGCGAATTATAACTTTCGAGGCGGCGCTACCAATGTTCTGACACTGATTTTGTTGTTTAGAAAGGAATTTTTCACTTTTCAGATGACGCAGCAAAATTTTTATATTAAAAAATCACTGTATGATAGGCCTATTAAAAACGTCACAGCTTGAGAGTTGCATTAAGCTATGTCTCCTAAACCAAATTATGGCAGCCGCACGGAGTGTAAAATGATTGACTGTTAGTGTGAGTAATGTGCGTCTTCAACGCCTTGGTGCTCTCCCTTCATGTTGGCACCATTGTCAGATCCCTGGCTACGACAGTCCAGACAAAGGTTCTCCAGCACTGCGAGAATAGCCTCTGACAAACCATTTCCTGTTGCGTTTTCAACATCTATAAATTCGATGAAGTGTTCTCCCTTCCCCCCTTAACGTCTGTATCTGATACGTCCAAAAAAAACGCAATGGAAGGGACACCTGCTCCCATAGACATCAATAAATATAGACTGGCCAATAAGACTATTTTATGAAACGAAAATTTCTGAATAGGGTTTGTTGCTGCTATTTCGTTTCGTATCGTTTTTCAAAACTATTGGGCCGGAAGTGGCTTTTTTTCCTATATAACTTTGCATTTTTCAGTTCTCTTTATAAATTAAACTGACATTATTATGATATAATAATAAGTGTGCCTGATAGAGAAAAAAATTATGCAAAAAAATACGGGTGATTGAGATCAAACCAGATAGAGGCTATAAAAAGAAAAAGAGTTAAAAATAGCGCGGGAAAGTGCACATTTACAGTACTTTTTTTGATGAGTATTTTACCCAAGATCTGTGTTGTTTTTTTAGTACTAGCTTATTTCAAGTACCCGGCATTTTTCGATACACAATTTCATGAAGAGAAAAAATTTTTTTTTTTAATGATTTTAAACTTTAAATGATTTTATTCCTTTTAACTTCTTGTGTGAGTAAAGAGGCCAATCCTTTGTTTTTTCACCATTATTTCTACTTGGCATCTGCAATCGAGGACTTTCTTTTAAAGGTTACTTTTCTTATGGATCTATCCAGTGCCACTTTTTCCCAGCTGTTAGTGCCGACTTTGAAGAGCTTTATGTCGCGTTTGCATACACCAGTGTACCTTAGAAGTGGAAGACAAGCGGATCTCCTGCCTTCTGTTAAATCACCATAGGAATGTCTGTCACGGTCATGAGATCTTTATTCAAAAGAAGCATCTTCCAAGATCACTTGCACTGTAGCATATGATACCTTTTACTCAAGCTACCTTCAAAGATCTTCTTTGACCGTGACAACCCCTCATCATCATCATTTCTTTGGGTTCCTCATAGAACATATGACCTCAACAAAAACACGTCACTCTCCACAGTCTATTGCTAGTTGTTTTGTTTTTTTATGGTTTCCCAGCTCTTTTCGATCTTCTCGGCTTTCTCTAGTATACTGCGTCGCCTGGATTCTGATTAAATCTACATCTACGTAATAAAAAAACACACCTGGAAGAAGTATTTCATTAATATTTTTTAATGGCTAAAACGTGACTACTCAGAATTCAGAGGCACATCCCTGTGGGCGCCCATAATTGCCTCTTCCATAAAACTTTGTATTTAAAAAATAAATATATCCAATGCTTGAGATCCTGCTTGTATACTTAGGCCCTATATAAATCGATCCGGTATCAATGTATTAAGTAGCAATAACCCCGCAAAAAAAATGTAATGAAAGAAGATTGAGTTATACATATATTTTTGTGATGGTACGCACCGGTACTTGTACCGGCACCTTTTTTCAATGTCGGGAAAAATTATTACTTTTATAGTATTTCAACGTTAATTGTTAATGTATTAGTAGTTGAAAGTTAGCAATCTATCATGAGTACCGGCACCTATTTTCTTTTAGTACAAAAAAAAAAGAATTTTATATATGAATACAGTTTACTTCAGCCGACATTCTCTCTGTGGCATTTTACGTCTCGTGAGACAATGTTTTCCCTTTGCGACTTCTTGTGTGGCTAAAGAGGCCAATCCTTGATACACAGCTGCGGTTGCAGGTTGCCGAACTTCTGGCAAGCAGCATATAGTTTGTAAACCAGGGTCTGGAGCTAAATATCAGAGTCAGCTACAATCTGCATCATCAGCATACAAGAGTTCCCTAATAAGTATCCTCCTAACCTTGGTTTTTGCCCGCCGACATTATTAACCGTATTACTAACAACATCTGTATGTGAAAGTCTCAATCATCTCGAGTCTTAGACAGTCATTATTTTAGACTAGATTTAAGTTAAGTCTAGACCTAGATCTAGTAGGCCTATTACTATAAAAAAAAAACAGTCATTAGAAATCATTAGCATTTTTTTATTATGTCTAGGCATTGAAAAGTAAATTTATTATAAACTATAATAGATCTAAGTCTAAGTACTAACTTATTAAATAAGAAGAAATATTATAATGAATATTGTATAGATCTAGATTGACTAAATTATAGATAGATCTATAGATCTAGTTAAGTACATTAAGTTAAGTAGCCTATAGATTATGGTAAATGTATTACGGTAGCCTAAATTATTAGATCTATGTCCTATGTCTATATATAATAATCTAATAATTAATCAACTTTAGTCTTTATTAATATCTATACTTTATTCTAATAAAAAATGACTATAGGAATAGCATAAGATAGAATCTATACTATTACTAGATCTATTCAAGTTTTATAGGGCCTATATGAATCTAGACTGGAATTAGATCATAGATCTAAATATAGGACTTTACTAACAGAGAAATGATATGTACAATTGCACAAGAAAAGAAACTGGGTTTTTCTAAACTCTAATACTTGGTATGCAATAGTAAAACAGTAACCACTAAATAAATCGAAACTCGAAATCAAAAACGTAAATTTATTGTAATATATATAGGTCTGTGGTTGAATTTTATATAGAAGATATATAGAAGAAATGACTTTTGTAATTTCCTTTACAGAAAAATTGGGCTATTCGCGTCTGACACATATATGTTCAGCAACAAACCCTATTGCAATTGTGTGTACTTTATTTATGTCCAGGGCCGGTCCTAGCAATTGCAGGGCCCTATGCGAAACTGATTGCGCGGGGCCTAGTTTGTGCGGGAATAAGGATAATAAGCGAAAATTAAGATTTTGTATAAGAAAAAAAAATGACTTTGAATTGTATTCATTCTTTTATCAGTTAAAAATTGCGATCTGTACTTTACAAACCTTGTAACCAATGACATATTTAAATGCCAGTGACTCTAAAAATAAATAGTCTATTTTTCTGGAGATTTCAAGGCGTTTTTATGAGATTTTAATAAATTCAGGAGATTTCCAGAAATTTTGTGTATATTTTTTGCAATTTAATAATTACGCAATTACAGCGCGGGGCCTATGAAAGCGCGGGGCCCACTGCTACTGCATAGGTTGCAGTGGCCTAAGACCGGCCCTGTTTATGTCTATAAATTTTGTTTAATCTCTAACACTGAAGATCATGCAATTTTTAAATTTTTCATAATTCCGAAATCCAAATTCAATAGATATACATGTTTTCAAGTTACATGAAGTTACTTCCTTTTTCCAGTCTATATTTAAGTATGTCTATGTCTGCTCCTTGATTGATTTTATTAATAACGTCCCTTTTCACTTCTGATCCCACCAGGTCCATAAGCTAGTTTTGAATCATTTGCCCGAATATATGGTTGTGAGTTAGGCCTGGGGAGTTCTTAATTAGTCGAAGATGGTTGAATCGAATCTGGCTAGCTTCTCAACCAACCCAAACATTGACCGTTGTTTGGTAAATAAAGTTGATCTGTTCTACCACGAAATGCTTGTTGTTTAGGCTGCGCGCCAATGCAGTATTTCTTTTGTAATTTGTTCTAGCATCCTGTTATCCGTTGTGCTACCATTGGACAGAGATAAATCCAACCATGAGACCCAAGTGCTGTCCAAGTTTATTACCAAGATGTTTCCAGTCACAGTAGCCTTTTGTTTTCTAATTGGCCTCCAGTATCTATCGTGTCAATTTTACAAGGAAAACACAATGCTCTAGCTGTCATTGGTTATGTGATACGAGTGAAATAAGAGCTACAGTAGTTCATTTCATTGACTTTCGAAGATCCGACTTTCGCAGAAGGTTTTTAAATAAAATTAATGACGAAGATACTCCCGCGTTTTTTTTTTTTTTTTAATAACCTTTAAGAATCGACAGGTCATAAAATGTTGTCTTTACCGAAACTGAACAGTATTTCGAAACCAAAAAATGTTATGTTAAGAGTTACATTGTAATTGGTATCATATCAAATCGTGTTGTATCAAATATCCTAGTTTATGAGAAATGATCTGGTTATCGAAGCTTACAATGACAATGGAATCTCCCATCGCGGAGTCCCACATGCCACCCCCTAAGGATGCTACTGGATCTAGATCGTGAGTAGTCTAGCAGTTCTAGATCTAATATATCTTTCAGTTGCCTCGTGTCACTGACATTTAAAAATATTCGTCCATTCCGGATGTTATTGGACAACTTTTTACTTTCGATTTGAAAGAAAGTTTTCGCGATCATCTGGTTCTAGGCCTAATTTTCTAGATTTTAGTAATCATCTAGAACGGTTTATTTAATCTGTCTATCTATACTATAATGAGTGTTAGATCTAGATCTAGATCTAATAATGCAGAAGACATTAGAGTTGTTGAAAATTTTACTACTGAAACATTTACTGCCGATATTTATCCAAAGGTAAACAAATAATATAATTTTAATAAAAATGCAATAATAATAATAGATCTAGATCTATCATCTACTGTCTGATAATCTAGATCTAATAATTAATAAAACAAAAACAAGAAATTGAAGAAAAACAAAAATTCTTTTAAAAGAACCCAGAACAAAGTGGCCATGGCCCATGTGATTCTCTATTTCTTCTAGAAATATATAATATTATTATATACTAAATCAGGATTATCAGGGTCATTGGACAACCTAGGCCAAGTCACGGCCATTTTCAACTTTGAATATTTATAACTTCGTAATGGTCTGACCTATGAAAAAACTGATAGTATCAATGGATTCCTCGTCCATTTTTCAATTAAGATAGATACGACTTATTGTATTACTATGCCTTGTTAAAATTATATATAATGTCAAAGAGGTGTAGGGTCGGTATCGTCGCGCGTAATGAAAAACGGACAATTTCCCTTCGTGTCAGG
Organism: Biomphalaria straminea; assembly: GCA_021533235.1. Lineage (NCBI taxonomy): Eukaryota > Metazoa > Mollusca > Gastropoda > Planorbidae > Biomphalaria > Biomphalaria straminea. The sequence goes on along the minus strand of JADKLZ010055525.1, from coordinate 12,008 downwards.
AAAACCGGAAACTGTGTAAGGGTCAACAGAAACCTCCACAAAATATCCTTTTAAATATATTTTAATCTTTAATTTAAGATCTTATATATAAATCATTTACACCTGCAGTAAGAACACACGTCTTTTTCAGGTTTCCCACACTTGGTATCTCCATTCTAGGTTTGTAACGGAGTCACACCAAGGCTTAGTGGAAATGGGGTGGGGAGGGGTTATATAGGTCAAGTGCCCTACCTAACAAGCATGCTCATGCAGTGACTACAAGCAGTACAAATGAGGCCACACATTAGCAACATCTGTAGTCTACTCCTCCCTCTCTCCCCCTCTCCAGTGTTCTGGCATGCTTAGTGGACAGGGGGAGGGGTTACATGGGTAAATTGTCTTCATGTAACTGGCCTGACACCAGATACCAATTGTTAGTCCACTCCTCCCTCCCCTCTCTTTTTTTTTTATAAAGCACCTTCATTCTTCTAGCATGCTCAGTAAACTTGAAGGGAAGGGGGTTGGGAGGGGGTAGGATTTCAGATATCTCCATTCTTGGCTTGTAAATGATGTCACACCAAGGTCATTGGACACTAGTTTTACCTGTAGCTTGTTATGGCTAAGTGAAGATTTATTAAATACCTCAGTTAATGTAATTACAACTTTTATAACAAATCTAGATTAGTTTAATCTAGTCTACATCCAGATTATCTTAAACTACAATACATTAGTTGCAATTTTATCACTAGAAAAGTTATGTTGTCCGTATAGCTTGCCAGACTAACATCCATCATGTACAACAGACACCCCCCTTTAAAAAAAATTTGGCTCAATTGACAACATATTTAATAAATCACATGTGTTTCCTCATCTATTTAGAAGCCAAAAATATAAGTCTCGTTGAAATGATGCATCATCAGATTTAAAAATAGCCTTAATCCCATGACCCCTCCCCTTGTTTACCAAGAGGGCAAAAATTTTTTTTTCGTATCTGTCTACTTTGACCTGAGGATGAACTTTGCCTCCTCAAGGAAAAGGAAGCACCACATGTCAAAAGTGGGATAAAATGGTGCCTGCGCAGTAGCAATATAGCTATTCCGGTATAAACATTAAAATAAAGGAGTTATTTTGATAATAAGTGGAGTGCACGGATAGCTTTACAAAACATCGCTGTCTGTTGACCCTGTTTTACTCTAGATCTAATATACAAATTACAATCTAATTTTTAATACACAATCACGAATGGGACAATCACAATGGTGGCTATCACTGACTATCAGTATCACAATCACTATCTCAGTATCTGTATCATCGTGACATTTTTTTAAATTTTGTTTTATCAATATTATCACTGGCCAAATCATAATGTTTCTTTTACCATTTGTGAATGAGGTTCAATGTTTTTATTTTGCACAATTTTATTAGCTTTGAAGGCTTTCCCAATGCACTATGACTATGTGGTATGATCCTATCATTTATGGTCACTTATCTGATTTATAAAGACCAGTTGGGAAAAGGGAGGGGTGGGGGAAGAAAGAAAGGTCAGGATATCTGGGTGGATTTTGCAATATTTGGTTTTTAAAAGCATTTACAAAAAAAATTATGACCTGAATTTTAAATTGTTGCTCACACCTCCTTGGCCTCACATGCTAATCCACTTTACTGGTGAGGTACTTATGACTTGAGAAGATTGTATATAGTTATATATTGTTTGTTTCAATTTAGAGCGTCAACATATAAAGGGGACTAATTCAGCTTATACACAATTTATGTCAAGTACAATTTCTTTGCATTGTTTGAGATACCAAAAAAAAAAATTAATTACCAATAGTTAATTAACTAATCGGTTAATTTTTTAAAAATTTATTTTTGTGGTATCAAGTAAAAGATATAGATTAATTATGTGAAATTTAAGCTTGAGCTGAGATTGGGTGTCGGAGAAACAATGTGCACAAAATTTTTACCAGACAGAGAGATACTGTGAGTTGGTATAAGCTTTGTAAAAATGGAAAACTTTGAACAAGACCAAAATTCTAGATCTAGTTCGAAACACAAGCAGTGCACCTCCTGTGACCTTTAAAACCTCTGGAAATTAATGGTTGACCATTTCTACTATCTTGGTTCCATCATCATCAGTGATACGCTACTGGATAAAGACATCAACAGCAGGATAGCCAAAGCAATGGACTCCATATCATGGCTGAAGAAAAGAGTGTGGGACAATATTTTGCTGACTAGCAAAGCCTTAGTCTACCAAACCTTTGTGATGAGCACTCTGCTTATCTGTAGAAGGATCCTAAGCATTACATTTAAAGACCGCATCACAAAGCAAGAGATTAGAGACAGGGCTACTGCACCGATAGGACCCCATTATGACCTGCTGACTACCGTGAAAAAACACAAGCTTAAAATCTATGGCCATATTACAAGATCTTCGGGGCTCCCAAAGACCTTCCTCCAGGGCAGTGGCGTCACTAGGCAGGTGCGGGGGGTGCGGGCCGCACCGGGTGACACCCACCAGGGGGTGACACCCAAGGGGAAAAAATGCAATTTTCCAAAATACAACTTTAAAAAAATACTGCCTTGAATTTCTCTCACATTTTAATATCAACATGTCTCAACCCTTCTAAATGTAATTCTATTTGACTTTATTATGTGTTGTAGACGCCAGGAGAAAGAATTTCTGAAGCTCAGAAACTTTAGAAAAACGCTTAGCGCCCGGGACTTCGTCCAGAACAACTTAGAGTGAAATCAAGGCACTCCTTCAAACATCTTATCTGACCAGTTGAGTGGTGAATGTAACATTTTGTGCTGCAATGTGTTGAAAAACACATAGGCGTAAGCCTCTCGCACGCCATTCGACGCATAAGGTTGCAAGCTTTCTCTACAGAAATCAGTATAAGGCGACTTTCACATCACTACTTAGCCATCACTACTCAGCCTCTTTTCAACCTTCCACGCCTCGAAGCATAGATGGCCGTTGGGACAATAATTGTATTGAGTAGGTTGATTTTAATCTAAAGTCTAGGCTAATTAATTTGTTTGTTCAGATAGGCGTACTTATTCGACATGCAACATCATTATACGCATCTCTATCACTAGATATAACCCTTCCTAAATATGTTAACTTTACTATTTGTTCAAAATCAGTATGACCAGTGCTGATCGCGAAATAGATAAATTGCACCCGATATATATATAACTTTGAGGGCGTCTTTATCCGTCATGTCGTGTATACATTTGATAGTATTTGAAAGTAATGCTATGTCGCTTCTGCAAATCCAACTCGGTTTGGTTTACGCCATTGGAATCCGAATGCAGCATGTTAAATGACATCGTGATGGCTACAAGAAAGAGAAACGGGGATAATATACACCCTAATCTCATATCCGTATCGATGTTGAAGAAATTTACCGTCTATTGTAAGACAACATCTTGATTTGGTTTAGGCATGTCGCTGAGTCTGGACAAATTTTTGCAAGATGACTTACTCTCTTGTAATTTTCCAGAGTGATTTAGATGGACGCTATCAAACATTTGTTTGTTTTTTTTAAGTCTACAAAAGAGAAATTTTGTCCTTGATTTACCTTTTTTTCAGAATCAGCCGAAAAACACTAGTATAATTTAAGACCTCTTCCGTAAGGAGCTCTTAAATAATCTCTAGTGAAAAAATATGTTCAACTCAAGGTTTCTGAATTCTATGATAGTACATTCTTAATTTATACAATAACATTTGATAACATGTGAAAAAGATGGACATTTAAACATATAATCGAAAACCATAAACAATTTATTAATTAGCTTGGAGTTTTATTATTTAAAATAAAGAAAGTTAATTGTTTGTAAGGGGAAGATTATTTTTTCCTGGGGGCGGGGTGTCACCCGAGCTTACCGCACGGGGTGACACCGACCCTAGTGACGCCTCTGCTCCAGGGAACAGTACCAGGAAAAGGAAGAAGAGGCAGACAGAGAAAGTGGTTGGAGACAACATAAAAGAATGGACCATTGAAAGAGGTTCTTAACAAGGCAAAAGATAGAGAGGAATGGAAAAAGACAGTCTACAAGTCTTGCTTGATGCCAACGGTCCACAGACTAAGGGATAGGTAACATAACTCTGGTAGTGAATCATGGTCAACCTACTCTTGGCAGGAAAAAAAAAAGCTGAACTAGATATAGTTGGTCTCTCGTACCTCCACCTTCCTGCCTCATGACTTACTTGACTAATTTGTGTGAACTTCCAGGGCCTCAACAACATCTCTCCACCGATTCTGAGCAACTTTCTTCACTCCAGTTATGTCATTCCAGTTTCCTCAGCTTTGCTATGACCAACCTCTTCCAGGGTTGCCTGGGCCTACCCACTTTCTACTTTCTTTGTGAATTCCAATCAAGTTCCTGCCTTGCAACATTGGTTATTGGTTTTCACAGGGTGTGTCCTATCCAGCTCCACTTTCGCTTTTTGATATCTTGGATTATCAGTTTAGCTTGGTTCTCAGACAGTTGACAGTAGATATCTTTTCAGACCACCTAATTATCAATATCCCACTCATGGTGAAGTTCTGTTTTTTTTCCATATCTCTATTTTCATGTTGTGATGATTTCTGTTTATTTATTTCTTGGTAATGCTTCTTATATTAATTATTGATCAAACAGAATCATCACGCCAGAGATCAAATGAATGATTTGATTATACACTAAAGAAACATCTGTGTTCTCTTTTAACTTCTTTAATAAACTTCTTCAAATTACACACATATAAGTAAATTCTCAATTCAATAACTTTACTTAAATATCTTCATAAAATGAAACTTTCTAATACTACAACTTTAACTGATATAACTAATTACTGAAATAACTTTATAATACAAATTCAATTAAAGTAACTTCAACTACTGGACCTGAAACCGTTTAAACATAAGACCATTACCATCATAAATCATTACAATGCGAGGACCCCTGACTAACTTTCACCTAATTTATTCTTTACTAAATTGTACATGTACTTTCCAGAATCATAGAAACTTCTCCCCTAAATACTTTATTAACTGCGACCATCTAGAAGCTAACATATTCTATTTTTTTCCTTAACCTCTTTCTCTGATTGGAGGACTATAATTATCTATCACTGGTTATCTATAACTTGACCTTGGCTTCTAGAAACTGGTTGAATTAGGTCACAGTATCGACATGTGACACATCTCTATTATTTCATTTTTTACTAGCATAGGATTAGGGACCTTACAACTGTTTTTTAATTGGCATGATGAGCCATCGTACAACTGTTTAATGATGTCAGTGGGCATCTAGGCAGTAACATCATTCCTCACCAGTTGTCGCACTGGGTAATGTCACTTTTCTTGGATAACTTAATTAGGTAACACAGCTTTCAGGTTATAGGGGCATATTCTTGTACTAGAGTGTTATTGCATCTCAGCTGTAGTTTTTTTGGATCGGCTTCCACTGGTAAATCATACCTTTCCACTTTTTGCATTTCTGATGGCCTTGATGATTTCCATTTTCCCCCACTAGTTTTAAACTAAAAATAGACTATAAAACATTCTACTTTTATAAGTACTTGGATAGCTTATTAGCTAATAAGTTGCATTCCATCGTGAAGCCTCGATTTTGAATTCTGACTTGTGCATTTAAAATAAAAAATATTTAAAAAAAAATTTATTCAAAATAATTGCATTTTCACTCAATTTTTAAATTATTATGTATATTTTATTTGTTATACTTATCTAGACAATTTGGAAACATTCTAGAAATGGAACTGTAAATAGACATTTCATTTTCAATTATCATCCCAAAAAAAAAAGTCGAGACATGATAAAATTAAATTACCAGTTGCCAGTTTTTGTGCATACTGCATATGAAACTGCATCCTTTCTTGTTCAAGAATCCAAAAAGTACCAAAATATGTACAAGAATCTCAAAGTGACTGATCAAAGGGCAAACTTTTTCAATGACCCATCATTTACAGACCATCTTAGCGTTCTTGGCCAACTCATTTTCTTAAACATTTTTCTTGTAACAATTATTTTATTATTTCTACAGAGAGAGCCTGTGATATTAAGAGGTTTAGATATTGGAGAATGCCTGCGGAAGTGGACACCTAGCTATTTAGCTAGTCATGGGGGCACACAGGAGGTCAAAGTGCATGTGTCATCATCAACACAGATGGATTTTATCAATAAGAACTTTCTCTATAGGTAAATCAGATTAATTTTGTACAAATGTTTGTAACTTCTTTGATGTAACGTTTTTTTTATTACATACTGAGGAGCAACATATGGAGTTTTTTTTCTCACATCCCTTGGTCTGCATGGAGCAGAAACCTGGTGAGCCACCATCAACACCATGAAAAAAATCCAGGTATTCATCAATATCAAAGGAAGATTCTTATGATCCGCTGTCCAGAGAAGATTTTGAATAAGGAACTATGGCAAAGAACAAAAGAGCCGCCTTATAAAAAGGATATCTTTCAGAGGTGCTGGCATGGATAGTCCGCACCCTTTGCAAGCCTTCATCTAGCATTGCAAGACAATCCCTAATCTGGAACCCCAAGGAAAGAGGAAGAAGGGATGGCCCAGAAATACCAGACATGGAGATTTGGAAGCAGATGCCAAGTAGATGGGCAAGAAGTGGGGAACAGTTGAAAAGACTCACCCAGAACCAACGTGCCTGGAGGATACTGGTAGCTGGCAAAGCCCCAGACAGGACAAGCAGAGATGAGATCCCTTGGTCTGGTCATTCTGGTGGTAGGTTTATCTAGATTACAGCCATCCTAAAGGAGCAATATTTAGAGTTAATGTACACAATGACTTAATTAATTATAGTCAGTTTGATAATATTTGAGACTATCAGCTTAAACATCTTCTTTTTCAGAAATCATCTCTCTTTTTTAAACTACATTTCACAGATGATCTCTCTTTTTTAAATTACATTTCACAGATCATTGCCATTCCAAGAATTTGTAAAAAGAGCTTTTGAAGATGAACATGCTGACTACTTTATTGACCAGGTAGATTGTTGGTTGAACTGCCATTTCTAAGACCTTATTCTTTCTTTCATTCGAAGGTTGTGGCTAGGTAAAACATAAAGTGTACAAATATTTATAGGTGTAATAATATAGGAATTCTTCCATATTCTTGTTCTTTCTGACCACGTCAGTGAAGCCATTTCATAAACTTGATCTTCTGCCTGCTTCAAGTAAAGAATTTAAATGTCGATGTGGCACTTGGAAAGAAAGAAACAATGTCTGTCTTTTTGTCTGTCACACATCAAGCTCTCGTCACTCTCTTCCACTGTTGTCTTTAGGAAGTTGGGGCTAGGATTAATAATCTTTATTTCTGAAGGAATATCTGAACAGCATAAACTTCCTTTACTTTCATAAATTCTAGCATCATCAATAATTATTGTGTTTTCTTGATTTTTTAAAAATCTTTTATTCACTGGTAATTTTTTTTTAGTTCTCTTGTATAATTATTTTTGATGAACTTTTAAAAATGAGACTTCAACTCTTTATTAGCCTACCAGCTTATACAATATAAAAGTTCCTTTTCTAATTCTTTGCTGTATATATTATCAATTATTTCAGAAAGAAAAATTTTACCTGCGTGCCCTGGGACACGATCCTCGTAAAGATGTTGCAGACATTTCTGTTCAGTTCCCTGAGCTGGCACAAGACTTAACAATACCGCAAGTATTTGAAAAAGAGAAATTTTTTTCCAGTGTCTTTCGTATTGCCTCTAGGGGAGTTCAGCTCTGGACTCACTATGATGTAAGATTTGAATTGGCTATTATCAATTTATTGTTGTTTTCATTCTTGTTATTTCTCAAATCAATTCTAACATTTTATTCTTCTTCTAGCACATTTTTTTGAGAACCAGTTTTCAAATAATTGTTTGGGTTTTGTTTTCAGCATTTTTCCTGTTATCATTGTATTGATTCTTATATATGCAAAGTTAATATATAGAAACTCTCTCTTGATAAATATTTATTAATATAAAAGCTCTGACTTATGACAATGTCAGTCTATTTTTTAGCAATAAATTAGGCCTAAACTTTTTTTTTTTTTTTTTTTGTTTTTAATTTTTTTTTTTATGTAAGTTAAAAAAAAAATTAGTTACTAGAAAAAGTAACTGTTGTAATGGTGTTTTGCTAGCATGTTTAAAGGAATTTTTTCTCATTAATGGTAAATCGATCAATCTAACCTGCCATCTATCATTATCAGTCTTGGAAACTTTATATAGCCTATAGAGGTTATTTTTTTCAGATTCCTGGCAAATTCTTCCAGAGCAGGTCTATTTTAGGTATGCTAAGTCAATGTATATCAGGCATGTCAAACTCATTAAGGTATATGGGCCGCATAAGCAACTTACTATGACCTGAGGGGCCGCAGCAAAAAATCAGTTTTAAAACAGCCTAGTTTTATGTAAATTAGAAATAATACAATAGAATACAATAATTAATGGCATACCTGTCCTTTAGCTAAACTTGTAGTACTATTAACTAATTAAAAATTACTATGATAACGCATTATTTTCTTTGTCCTGATGCTTGACATCTTTTCTGGGATATCATTTTATTAATGTCAGGTTGAAGTTTGTTTGCCACTGACGCTTTCATCACAGATGACAAATTTTGATCAGATAATCTCGAACGGTGAGGTGTTTTAATAGTTTTTATTATGGAAAAGAAATGCTCACAGAGACCAGTGCATGCAAAAATAGCTAGAATTCTAGCTGCAAATTTCCGCAATTTAACGAACCGTTTTATTAGGGTCAATGACTGTAACATTTTGGCACATCCATTTAATATTCTTAGATTTCAACTAAGAACCTTTACTTCTATTCTATCAGCTCTAGTTTCACATTTCCAACAGCATTTTCAGAAGCAAATCAGATCGCGTGATCGAGAGGCTAAGTGCGCTTGAACTTGGCTTGGCTACCTAGAAGGAGGTTCGACACCCGACTCGCGCAGAGCGCCTAAAGGCAGCATGGAAAACCAACTTCTAGATGCCCCCTCCCCCCACTGGTCCACAAATAAGATTGGACCAACGCTCTCCGAGCAAGCTATAAGCATGAAAGTAGGCTATATAAAATCTATAATAATAATAATAATAATAATAATAATAATAATGCACTGAAAATGAGCTAATTTAAAATTAGCATCACTCTTATCTTATTTTTGCAAGTAGCTCTGCATCAAAACCATTTCATTTCATGGTTGGTGCGTCATACCTTTGTTAGACTAGCTAGCTTTACCAAAGATAAATTGTACTGTATTTTCACCTCCTGTCTATTCTCAAAAATCATCCTCGCTTGTTATGCATAGAACAGAACTCAAGTAGTTCCTGATATATGTCAAAATTCCTGTTCAAGGCCCTTATGAATATAGCCAACTGTGCTATACACGTTACGTCAGTTGACTCATAGAGACCCAATGAAAGTAATTCAAAAACAGCTCTGTAGTTCTTTGATTGTTCAAGTAAGCTGACTGACATGTCATTTATTCTAGCTGCAACAGTGTTACTAGTTAACGCTATTTCTTTGAATGCTTTCTCCTTTTTTTCTGAATAAATGACTTCGGCTTTAACGAAACACTCCTTCATAAAATCACATTTATTAATTAAATGATTTGAAATGGCTTGCAATGAAGTTTGACAAAATGTAGCTTGCTTTCACTGCAGACTCACCCCGTTGTTCAGTTAAACAAAAACTATTTTTCCATTCAAGTAGCTTGTCATCTATTGTTTTCCAGTGTAATAGTTTAACATTAATTTTATAATTTTTTAGGTGTACAAGCGGGCCGCATGCAAGGTGGTCGCGGGCCGCATGCGGCCCCCGAACACCCAGTTTGACATGCCTGATGTATATAATATGTATTTGACATGGTTTTGCAGTCCTGCTGTGATCTTCATATTTTGCCACATCCATTGCAGACCCAACTCTTTGTCTGTCAGTGGTTGATTTAAGTTCTCTTGCTTTCGTTTTCGTGCAGTGTGTGTGTGTGTTTCTTTGGTGATGGTGGGAAGATGTTAGCGATGGGTTCTGAATGATGCCAGATGGGTGACATTGTTGTCAGTGGTCTGAGGTAAGGGAAACGCCTCCAGAACATGGGACTGAAAAGAAGTGTTATTGTAGTGAGTATGATATTGTGAAAAATGCCAAATATTGTTACAAAAATCTACAACATTTATTTTCATATCAGTTTCAATTTGTCTATATTTTAATAAAAGTTATTAGTTTATTTCACAAAAGAAGCTATTTCAAGTTTTACAAGTTAAAATATAATACGCCTACAGCAGTTTAGTTGTCTACCAGCGGTTCGATGCTACAAGTCAACAGCCGTCCACAATAATCTTTAATTCCTATCTTCATTTACTGTTTTATTTTGAGTTCAAATGCGTTCTTTGTAAAAGATCTCCAGCTGAGAGTTGACTCCAGATCAAATTCGTCTCTTACTGGAAAGTTAGGGTAATGGTAGACCAAACACAACACTTACAATTCTGAAATTATATTAAGTCATTTTATGGTTATTACTTTAAAGTACTTCACAAGTTTGCTAACTCTGCCTTTGAATCAGTTTTTTTTTTTGTGTACTCTCATCAGATAATGGACAATATTTTAATTCAAGTTGTTGGCAGGAAAAAAGTTGTTCTATTTCACCCTAATGATGTGGATTATCTGTATCTCAATGGTAACATTTTTGTTTTTCTAACTATAACAATTCTTCTCAAAACAGCAGTGACTAGAGTTATGGTTAGTTGCTAGATGTTTTTAATAATAGAGCATTCACAAACAAAATTTGAAATAAACAACACTTTTTCTTTTTAAAAAATAAAGCTTATTTTGAGCAAAGAACAGCACAATTACTGCTGTGTCTCTCAATATTGCAAGATTTATATCCCTTTCCCATCATAAATCAAAATTAATTATCAAATTAAAAAATGAATCAATTGAATTGCTGAACTTCATTATATTTATCAAAGACTTGTTTTTTTATAATGACTTTCTTCTTACTTAATCACAGGTGATAAATCTGAAGTTCTTGATGTGGATAATCCAGATCTGTCACTCTATCCTAAATTTATTGAAGCCAAACAATACAGAGGGCATCTTGAACCAGGAGATATTTTGTTCATACCAGGTGAGGCTCTATAGAGTCAGTTGTAAACATAAAATATACAAGGCTCACAGCAAGTGACAGCTAAAACAGAAAATGGTCAAGCATATCTAGCCATTAGAAACCATTTGCTGCCTGTATCTACAAATTATTGTCTAAGCATTTGTTTTAAGCATTTATTGCTTAAATACAGAGGCCAATATTTATAGAAGGCCTCAACACTCACCTGCAATGTCACAACCTGTGGGCAGTTTAGACCAGTAGCTTGTTGCCACATCATACAGACCTGTGCAACGAGCTATTGGTCAAAACTGCCCACATGTTGGGACGTTGCTGGTCGGTGTTCAGGCTTCCAAAATGATTACTCTCGATTATGCATTTGGGCCAATTTTTTACTGTGTGAATATACAAAATCTAAGTAAAAGTAAAGTTTCCCCATCAGACATTGCAATCTATAGATGATGCTAAGGGTTAGGGTTAACTGTTTCTACGAGCAGGGTTTCATGTGGCTAGTGCAACAACCAACTTGCCTTTACTTTACCAAACTAAAGTCAGGTACCCTTTAGAGTTGGGTGGACTTTGCTGACATGTGCACTGAATTGTGGGCATGGAACATGTCATCCAAACAGTTGTGCCATTGTACAGTGTTATGAAAAAAAAAAACTTAAAAAAAAACCAAGCACAACCCTATCATATTTAATGAATAGTTTCAGTAATAATAATAGGCTTGTCTTCGAGTCCGAAGATTAGTGAGGAATACAGTGTTTCCCGTGGCTGTGCAGTCCTAGCTGTGACCTACATATTTTGCCACATCCAGGGCAAGCAAAACCATTGTCCGCAGGTGGTCGGTTTAGGTTTTCTTTTCGTCGTCTGCGTTTGTCCTCGGCGGCAGATTTTCTTTT